>JARJDY010056206.1:0-10029 GCA_030264615.1 Cypha longicornis
ACCAGCGAGCAAATAAGCGCCCTTTCTCACATCAAAATTAATGATGAAGTGATTGCGTCGACATTTCAGGAAATGTTTACCCCGAAACCAACGGACTCCAATTATTTTACTACTTATTGTTCACAATCCAATTGTAGGCTACAATATGAAGTTATTGTGTCTTAATCACGCAACCACGCATTATTAATTGTGTTATGAAAGAAAAATCCGAACGCACATGTCCATTCCATTGGTTTAGCGGCGGTAATGTCTATCCGAAGAGGTCAGAGTTGAGCAGATGGTGTTCCCTGAATTCGCGTGCCTTATCAAGTGAAGCAAAGCATTACATAATAATTGTCTACTTTTTGTGTATGATTTTTGTCATTGTCTTGCTCTTCCTGCCACCTGAACGATGGTGCCTTTTTTAAAAACCACTATCGCTTTTGATCGACACCAATGTTACGTTACCTTGATTCTCATTCGAGCATAGTGTAAGCTGTATGAATGCCAGAGCTGTGTACACCGTGTAGAAATGAATTTAAAATAAATAAGCATGCCATATGCGCTTAGGCAGAGTACATTGCTTCGGGCTCTGTACCTTAAGCGCTTGTCGTGACCAGTCAAGTCACGACCTTTCGTAACCCAACCTGCTCGCAGGTTCACACTCGCATCATACAAATCTATTTCGCTGTAGCAAGAGTTATGATTTTCAAAACAGCTAATACGAGAACCGGTAAGAGCATGAAATAATTTATTTTACGTTTCGAATTTCCCATTCTCGATTACTCTGGTCGCATTGATTGAACCAGCCAGCAGCCTGTGGGTTAACTGGGAATGGTTTTATCGATAAAAATTTGGAACGCGTTCATGCGCGAGCCTAGAATAATAGAACATTGTTTTCAATTGGCATATCTTCTAATCCCTAAAAATGCACACTGCTCGTCCTCGTTGACAAGTTATCAGATTCGTGGCAACGCGATATGATACGCGGCAGTTACTCTGTTTATTAGTTCGGAAGCGTGTGCACCCTCTTTTCGTCCATCCGCTTTTTAGCATCCCGCATCACATTGCAATTGTGGCGAGGCGAGAGTGTAACTTGCAAGCTATTGTAATGTACGGCGTGTTAGGGGTGGACACACGCTGAGATAACGTGCTTATGGATAATATAGCAGTTGATTTTCATTTTCTTTCATCTACGTTACATACGAGTATATACAATTGGAAACACGTAACCAGACGCGCACATTTTTTTTTCGGCGTTAATCTTATCGAAATATACGTTAGCGCAAAAGCACAGAATGGCAGAGGTGAGGTGCGTTCACTAAAAGCGAGCAGGGTGCGAAATAAATAAAAATTGCGCCTCGACAAAGAAAATTTATTTAGTTGTAAAACGCCTCTCAAAAATTGTTCGCTCCGGTCTTTAAAGGGTACTTTGTGTTGCTCAATTTTTGTGCAGCGCAGATCTTTTAGGTCCCATTTAGGTTAAATGCATTGACATAGATGAAAGGAAAGCAGCTGTTTGTCGAGGAATTCTCTTTAAGAAATTTGTTAGTGTATTTATTAGAAAGTCGAGGGGCGTGAATGAATCCTAAAACCCTATTACAGTTAACACAATTTAGGTAGCACGACGCTATAAATTTTTCCCAAACCGACGTCGCATTTTGCCACACGCACAAAATCTGGCTCCCCATTTCGCGCTATACGCCGACAAAATATAGGTGACGATGGCACGTCAATTTTTATAATTTTGCCCTTTTCGTAATACATCCGCTTATTGTCGACTCTTTACCTTTGAGGGCAAAAGGTCAGAGGGGGTTAATTGTTCGAATTTATTGCACGGCCGGGACAACTTATCCCTAATGCATGTTTTATGTGTATATTAAAATGTGACCTTTATTATAGGTCACTACCTCCGAATTCGCTCTGTGCATCATATTTTTTTGTTAGTACGGAACAATTCAGTTACACTCGTTCGCGGGGGTGTACGCGCGAAATTCGATTGTCCCCGCGCGAATTACGATATTCGGATAGAAGCAGTCCGCATTACAAATTCGGATGAGAATAAATAGTGCTGACACAGATATTTCCAATATAACCCGATATTAGAGATTTGCTCGTGATTTGCGTTAATTCGTGCGGTAAATCCGATTGCACGTCAATTTGGTCTGAACCCTTATTATGTGTTAATTTCCAAGCCTCCCAAATGGTTGTTCAACTGTGTTCGAGAAATTTATTCTCAATCTCGTATAACTTAATTTTTCATTGATCTCCGCACACGTTTTCTTCTCGATTTTTTGTTTTGTTATTTTTTATTTCGTTTTTTGTTGGAACCGCTATGCTGTAGCTTGGTTCCGGCAGAAGTGTGAGTGCACGCGTTTTGATATCATCGAACAAACTGCTGCTATACTGAGAGTGTGTAAATTAAATTGAAACCTTATCTTTGGGTTTTGACCTTTAGCACCGAAGGGTTGAGCTAATCTACTTCTCGATTGCGTACATTTCGGTCCGTCCGTAATAACAACACAAGTAAATGTACAACTTCGATTTCATTTCGTGGAAGTAGTAACAGCAATTTCGGACTCTTCTATCAACACACAGCAGCACATTCGTATCCATTGGTAGCCAACGTGGTAATAATTATTAATTCCAGCCAAGGGCCACATGCAGATAAGCATCGGCCATAAGAATTTTTTAAGTAAACATGGGGAAGGAGACACGACGTGCGAAAGGGTATACGGAGGGTTGAACGTGGTGTGATATTATAATTTTACAGTTTATCATAACTAACGAGATGCTTGCCCAGTGTCGGTCAAAAGGTAAACACTTATTTGAATATCGAATTTGGAATTAGCAAACGGACATATTGCCGGACTACAAATACATATGCATGCATATTGTATGAATGACAAAATATATGTATTTTTTTTAATAAGAGGGTAACGATTACAAAACGGCCTTCACCACTATCTCCAACTATGTCACATGCGGTTGCATTAATAGTGAAGTAATTCTCTTTGTGTTCCGAGAAGTAATAAGTGCATAAAGGCGCAATAATACAACGCGTAAAATACGATACGAAAGCAAATGTCTCCTTGCAGCAACCGCACGGCCTAGCTGAGTCTAGTTGAGGCTAATCATGATTTGACTATGCAATATGTCACCGCGTGACTAATATGTAGAGGGAAGCTGCTTTTTAGGGGGTTCGGGGTTACGGTTTCTAGTCTCCACACAGCGAAAACGATATACAATTAAATAAATCTACAGCGGAGCGTAATGAATTTCAGCGATACATCGGGAAAGCGAGCAAAAGTCAAGCGAGAAACAGATGCGGATTGAGTGAAAGCTAATCAAATGCAAACAATTATGCATCTCGCATTCGAACAGAATCAATTTCGATTGGACGCCTATTAGCGCGCTCAGATTAATTTGTTGAAATGTGTGTGTGTGTGTGTGTGTGCGTGTGTGAAAGAATTGGCTTGAATGATGCCGGTTTTGGCGGAACTATTTGTAAGATGTGAGAAAATCTCATTGAGAGCTGGTAATAATCGATGGGAAACTATGTAAATGCGCCCACATCTATTTATGGCTTAAAAGCCGCGATGCTTGAAAACATGCATACACGTACGTACGTGTATGTCAGAAAAGGCATGCGACTCGCTTAGACTACAGCTTCACCTCGGTCTGAAACCTGCTTGACCCGTGTTCTTTTTTTCACCGAGCTGCGGAGGAACTTCCTAGTCTTCTCGGCGAAGCGCATCACCCGGTGCTATGCTGCTGCTTATTGAGCCACGCGTTGCCAAAGGTCAAATATTCAATTACTCACTCGTCGACGAACGGACGAAACGGCAAAGCACTTTTTTAAATTCGCATATAATTCGCAGTAACATTCAAATAATTCATCAAAGTGGCAAAAACGGGTTGCAAAAAAAATGAAGATCGCAAGTTCTTCTATAATTAGGCATTCCGTTGTACGAGAGAGAGGTTCGGAAGGATACTGACAGCAGATTATGAAAATTATAAAATAATTGTGAGGGAAGCCGACGAAAAAGTAGATAAAGCTCCGGGGCAACAAATCTTTACGAAAATCGGATCAGTGCAAAAAAACTACTGCGGCTACTTTGTTATGCACCCCTGAACAAGCCAGGCCACTATTTCATTGTGATTTATTCGCACTCCGCTAAAAGAATCGAAAAAACGGCGCTGAATCAATCAGCCATTATTTCAGACGTGGTCCTGCAGAAGATATAAGGCCGGGGTTAAACTATAGGTCAGTGTCACTTCAAGACATGAAGAGTTCTCCCAGCATCTCGCTCGGAGGGGAAATAAGAAATCCAAACGTAATCAAAAATTGTAACAACAAGCGCAGATCGTTCTCCAACTGCTACACGAATCTGTTTCAACATACACAATACTTGGGACGGCTGCGGTTGGGAGAGCAAAGATAAATTAGGAAGCGTTAAATTATACACCGCAGAAGGAAAAGAATATCGATTTGTCTAGTGCTTTTTTGTCCATGTACCACACCGTATATGGGTTATTGTTTTGGGGGAGGTTCGGCGGTTTTCTACTGCGTTATAACAGCGGAGAGCAAATCTGAGGCTTTTAATTTTTAGGGATGTCGCCCCAAGCAAGTGCCATGCGTCATGGAAGGGTGAATAATATGTCGTGCAGTACTGTCAGCCGTCTATACATCACATACTTTCATTTGACTTTATTAATCAACCCCATAACTACAGCTCGAGTTACCTTAGGCCTAATCACTCATATGGCGCGTTTTAAATTCAAATCACTCGAATTACATTTACTTATCATTTATTTACGGATGTGTAAGAAAAAGTATAGGGTCCCTTATAGTCGAAAAAGAATTCAAAATCAGATTTCGAGATTTAACGAGACTGAGATTTATACAAATGCAGGCAGTGCTACTTTTGACAATGCCAGGGGGTTAACGAGGAATCACCCTTAACAAATTACTTTTCTTTTCTGAGCAAATATTGCCCAACTTCCCCCACCCACGAATTGTATATACTCAAATTAACAAGAGGAAAGCACTAACGATAACAGCAAGTGTAATTTTCGGAATAATCGAGTGCAATGAACAAACAATCTGCACAGCTCTCATGGCAAAGAAGGAGCATCAAGATCGCAGCTTGTAGGCTCGTTTGACCCATAAAATAAATTGGAGTGTAATTAGTCAATTAAGAAACTCATGTGCTTGTCATTGTTGTTGGTTAATTGTAAAGTGAAATAAACTCTTTTTTCTCTTCTCAAAAGAGCCATAGAGTAAGATCGAAGCAAAGCAAGGCATCGCGCGTTCCACAATAACCATAGGAACAATTAAAGACAAGTGTTACTTATTTAACTCGTATAATTACTAATACGCAGCGAAGTTTAATTGTTGAAAAACAACAGCTGTGTCACAAATAATAAATTCCGAATTCGAGTTGTTGAAAACAAACGAATTCCAGGGGCCCGTGCATTTTCCCATGCTTGCCATTTCTTATCTCTCATTAATTGGGCCGCGGCAATAATTAATTAGCCGGAAGCTCCCTTAAAAGTTGCACCGTTTAGAATGAATTGCTTAGTTTTATTACACGCGAAGAGAATATGCGACATAATTTCTGATTCGGTTCAGTTTTAATTCTCATTTGGGTGGTCTTGTTTGTGGCGAAAGGGTTGCATTTACTTGTTATTAAATAAGTCAGGAAGAAGGAAAGATAATACGCAAAAGTGAGCGGGGAGCGTCGTCGTCAACTAAGAAGCACTCCCGGAATAAGTTTCGCAGTGATTCTTTACAATTACACTGAATCGACATGCAACAAGAAAATTTACGGCACAACCGAAAACTTTTGGTAATTAATAAAACATGGTCGGTTATGCAAATTCGTGTTCATCAATTTTTAATTACAATGGGACCAATTAAAACTTGCTAATATAAAGTCGGCATTTCATGACGTTACTGGTCGGAAAGTTTGGATATGTATTCGGAATCACTCGTAAAACTTGCGATTTTATTATATTATCATCGTCGCTGTTATTGTTCGGTGCCATGTAACTTACTTGTCGCAATAAATATTTGCATACTTTCAATGACATTTCAAACACTTCAAAAGTTCATTTAAAAAAAAAGCATAATTATGTATTGAAACCCTTTCAAAACTATAAGCCTAAATTGACACTATGCACAAGATATCTTATTTTAAAAACACCTCAAAATAGGGCAAAGGCAAACTTTTACTCATCATCTCGGAAGTAACGATTCGCGTTATTAAATTAATGACGTAAAAATGATTGAGAAATAGCTGTAATTTATTGCAGTATTAGTACATTTCACCTTTATTCGCCACACACATAATGCGAAGACATTGAAAAGCACATTTACATAAAAAGTTGCTGTTGTTGATGTGCCAGAAACACACAAAAAACAATTTGTTCACGTTTAAGGAGAAGATAGTGGAATTCAGCGGGTAATCAAAACGATTAACAAGAGAAACTTTACAATATTAAATTTTTAGTAAAGTATATGATAGATTCGTGGTTGTTCAATAGTGGTAATTATAAAGATTGCTCAGATAAATCAAGCCGCATGATTTTTGTTTTCGTAGCTTTCCAAGATTTTTGTTGAGAAGTTAGGCGAGGCGAACAAAAAAATCTTTCAAGCCCATATACAGGGTCATTCCGAAGCAAACACAAATTTAGTCAGGAATTAATTAGAACATACCTTGAAATTCCGATGCATCACACCAAATGCTGAAACCATATTTAATCCTAGTCCTATTAATCCTGCAATTAAGAAAATTAAAAATTTTAGTAATTGTCAGAATGTAAACCCTGGATGGAAAGATCAAAGTTGAATAATTTATAATCAATGACTTAGCAAAGGCACAGAGTGTATTAACAATGTGTGGAATAGTGGTGAACAATTTCCTAAAGCACTCGGTAATAAACAATAAGTTTTGTGGCGCATGAGTGAGCCCTTGGTCACGTCCACGCTCTTGTATCGCGGAAGAAAGGCCCTCGACCTCTTGGAGCAGCGGCGCTTCTTCCTCTGCCAATGCCCCGGCCGGCCTAGCACTCATCGATTATCTAACGCGTACATACTACCGCTAATCTCACGTTATCATAACCTTAATCGAGATTTTAGTGCGCCAATACTGAGTAACAAGTAACGGGCGACTGGACGACACTGAAAAGGCGTAGCGCCGAATTCACGATCCCTATAGGAACCCATTGTATTGCTAGCTATTAGTCACGATTTATTGCATTTCGTATAGGCCAAACATTCGTTCAGCTCCTACATGTCCATTTACTTTTAGACAATTCTTACTTGCGCCCACCACATAACGAGATAAAGTCATTTGCAACCGAGTATATAAAAGGGCCTCAGAGGAATAAATAAATTCTACGGCAACATTTCTCGTTTCAGATGCATGCGGTTTAAGTGACGTTGCCCACATCGAATCGATCCAAGAGAAGTCGCAGTGCGCCCTGGAGGAATACTGTCGATCCCAATACCCGAACCAACCGACCAGATTCGGGAAGCTTCTCCTAAGACTGCCCAGCCTGCGAACAGTGAGTTCAGCAGTAATCGAGCAACTATTTTTCGTGAGACTGGTCGGTAAAACGCCCATTGAAACTCTTATCAGGGACATGCTTCTGTCTGGCAGTTCCTTCTCTTGGCCGTACATGTGATACTTGAAACTGTACTAGGCATCCTAGTCAATGAATGTGCTTTACGCGAAAATTTAGATACAATCCAATTCGGCGAGTCAAAAATCAAATCCAATCAAAAGAGGCAAGCAGATTATTTTTCTCTTAAAAAAAGTTCTCACAGAATTAGAGCGAAGATCGGAGAAACCAAAATACCAAATATTAATGATCATTTGCGGGACTTTACATAACACTGAAATGTTCATTTGAAAAAACCATGAAAAGTCCTGTAAAAATTAAAACATAGGATATAATAACTGTATTTATATGGGGAAACTACTTATTTGTAACTATACAAAATGTCATTTGAGAATGTTCACTTAGTGGAATAAAAATTATTTTCGTTTACATATCAGAGGAAATTGCTATAACGAGACAAACCAATATGAATCCACACATATTGCTTAGCGCGTGTCAAAGAGGACAACTGGGGAACACCCAAAATTATTACATACTATTAAAACTATCGACAATTCTATCCATATTGCCATATAGATAGGTTAAGTGTTTAACGTCGCGAAAATGACGCAATAATTTAGTCCTGAAAGATGGTGAAATTTTAAGAAACATGCAATATTTTATGTAATGGGACTAAGATTTATTAAAAATATGTATGTCCGGTTTGCATACGATTTACCAAAAAGTGGCGAAGGTGTTGATGTTTAGGATGGTGACATTAGTCGGTCAAAAATGTACATTTTGTAAATATGTATCTATCTTTTAAACTCCTAGCTACATATGTATTTAATAATGGATCTATTCTTAGTGAAGAATCAAACTGTTCAGAATCAAACAATGCACTACTAGTCGATGGCGAATCATTTGGGGATTGTCCTTTCTTAAGGTAAAATCACTAGTTTTTCAAACGAAATACACATACGGAAAATGGAAATATTCTTTTTATTGTGACGTTTCCCTTGAGCAAAATACCAAAATTATAAGTAATGTACATTGTCAAGACGGAGATGCGAACAAAATTCACAACTCTACTCCGACATAAGCCTCTTCGATTATTTACGTTGATAAGATATCGCTTGTTCACACCTTCGCGTAATTCCGTGAATTATTAGGCACTTTTATAGCGGTATCCGAAAGTACCCGAAGAAACGATGTACAGAAAATGTGTAAAGATTGCTCCCAGCTCCGACTTAACAACCTTTATTTCAAATACGACACGACGGGCATTAAATGCATCAAATAAAATTTTGTTGTATTCTTCAAAGACAATTCAATAAAAATTCCCAAATTTAAATACCTATAGGATCTACATAAAAATATACAGGGTGTTTTATTTACTATTAACTGCATAGACACGAACTAAATTTATTTATGAATATTAACTCTAGGGGTTCCAAATTATTTTTGAAAAAAATTTCTTAAAACAGTTTTCGCGAAAAATATTGTTTAAAATCGTACCCTTTAACCGTCTGATCATTCAACTTTAACTTTCTTATTTATGCCCTCAAATACTTTAGTGTACATCACCTGATTTTTGTACTAATTAAATTTTAATACTGTACATTTGTAATTTTTGTTTTTGTTTTTTTTTATTGGAGTTTTTAAATTGGAATTTCCAATAGGAAAAATTAATTTTCTAAGCCAGTGTTCATTTTTAGGTACCTAGTTATTGTTGTTGTTGAAAATATATATTGTTATTCCTTTATTTTCATTTACTCTTCATAAGAAAACAGTTTATAGTTGATTAGGTATATTGCGAAGTGCTTGATGAAATTATTTCCTATTATTTATTAAAAAAGCATCAAAAGATTTTAAGTCACCCGGTGTATAGCTTTAAAATAAACAAGAGCCTCACCAATTTTTTTTCCTATTATGAAAATGTTTTCCTTGTTACTTTTCCATTTAATTACTAGATATTATGTACTCTACATAAAAGCGTGTTGTAAGTGGTAGCACATTGTACTAGTTTAAAATTATCATCCAATAAGTGTTTGAAGTGTTTTATTTATTAAATTATGTTTATTAGAAATAACATTAATGATTGTTTTTCAAAAAAAGAACCTCAAAACGGTACGTACTTAGCCAGAGAAGCTTTTCCAAAACCAATACGATAAGTTTAAGGCAACCTGTACATCGAAAATTGTATTTAGAGGAATCACTTATCTGTGCCAACGTTCAAAAAAACTTTACGTTCGACCTATTTAGCAAGTATGTACAATATATTGATACATGTTAGATGATGAAACTTAAAACCAATGCGATTTGTATGTAGCCATAATTATATTTGTATATATAATTAACAGAAACAATACTAGCAAATAATAAATTGACTGTATTTATACTTATTTTGACTTTTAATTGTATGAATTCTCTGCAAATATG
>JARJDY010056275.1:0-15380 GCA_030264615.1 Cypha longicornis
GGCTCATTTTGTTAGCAAATAATGAATTGGAAAAAAAAGATAATAAATTTGCGAGCGAAGCGAGCAAATATTTCATCATAGAAGGGTTGTGTGACGTTCACGTCACGTCTGGTTTTCATCGTCAACATATTTATTTCGGGCAAACGATTAGAGCTAGCTAAATAGAAAAAAAACGAAAATATATATTTATAAACATTACGTGCAAACTTGTCACGAACTAATTAAGCAAATTAAAACAAGTGCGGCACGAGTGCGATTCTATTGATTTTAAATTAAGAAGCTAAAACATCAATCAAACCAAACACAGCCACCGCTTTCGGTTAGGTATTAAATGTCAACCAGAATGGTAAGAAGCGTTCATTAGGCACCATTTATCATCCCCTAGGAAAATGAGATGAAGCTGGAACAGCCTATCTATCCATACATTTCTGTAGGAATTCATGTTCCCAGTTGCCGATTGAATATACTCGACCAAATATTGTTGCAATTTCGGGAGGAAGCCAGCTTAAGTTGCCGAATAATATGTGCAGGGAGTCTATTTATAGCTTTGTTTTGGTCTTATTTCGTGACCAAAAAGCTCTCCAGTCGACGCACCAAAGAAAAAAGGGCCAGTAAAGCGCTACACAATCTTGAAATGAGAAAAATAAATTCCTGCTCGATCGTTCTGTCTAGGTCCAGCGCGCAGGGCGAAAGAATAAGGGAATTTTGAAAATGTCAAAAACAGAAGGTACAAGTTGAGATAGCTGTTACGATCTATTGCGAAAATGAGGAAAATGATATCATTTTTTTCCATAGATTCATTCATATGTCTTTAATAAAGAAACAAAGAGGAACAATTTTAATAATTATACTGCTGCTCATTCTTCCCCTAAGACAACTGTCATAAACAACTTATCACGAAAAAGAAGAATTTAATTAAACATTTGGCTGGATATGAGCTTATTGTAAAAAATCTTTTGTTTTTCTGGAATAAAAGGGTACTTAGAAGACTTAAAAATGATCTACTTCGTAAATCTACAGCTTGCAAATAAAAGGAATAAGTGTAAACGTAATAAATTTCAGTTTTTCATTTCTCCGAATTAATGTTATTGTGCTGACAATTGGCTCATTAAAGGGTTAATACTATTTGACTTTGTCTATAGATACATAATATCCGAATATAAACTGAAAATTGTTAGAATTCACGGAACCAGAATTAATTCAGCCAAATACGAGAGAAATTTAGACCGCACTAGTTTTAGGCATTGTTATAGCCGAAATGTGGTCTAATAAAATTATAAATTAGTGATTATTCACTAAAGTACCCCCTAAAAAATTACAACAATGCCATCAATAATATTTTATTACAAAGACTTTTCATGGCGCTCTTTTATAAATGTGTTCGATGTAAAAATGGAAGCGGGGATAATAAAATTATTACTTTTATCACAAAGGTCAGCAAAGATCGTAAAAAATATTTCTTGAAAAGAAACCTCAGAGTTCTCGAATTACTCGAAAGGAGACAAAAAAATCATCTTAAAACATTGCTGACCCACACATTCTGCTTAAGACTACATATATGAAAATCCACGAAACTTTTTCCCAGTAAAAACGTATTTCTAATATAACAAAAGGCCGTTTCCTCACGAGGAAAATCAAAACTTGGTAAGTATAGGGTAGTGACATGTTTTGTATTAGGAAAAGTTTAATCGCGAATATTACTTGCTTCCTTGAGAATGCCATATAGACAAGACGCACTTATTTTCTTTTCGACAAAATAAATATGAAGTTTGCGTTTCGCGAAACGCACGCGACAAGAAGCTTTTAGATCACTCCGCGTGAGGAGTTATATGCAAAACGAGTTTATCAAACATAAAGCTTGACAGAAAACATAACGAATGCAGTAAGTTTGGGTCGTCTTTTGTAAACGAAGCTGGATAAACTTCAGCTCATTCTTTAATGAATTTTGTTAAAACAAGAAGGCGCACCTCTGCATCTGAATCACAGGATAAATAACAACATTGTTTATACAGTGATTCAAAGTTACATTTTGCGCCGTCGGCGTGTTTAGTGAACAAACTATTTATACAGCAGCGGAGTGGATGCAATTTTTGTTCGCGTTTTAGTTGCACAGTGTTTTCTCCTTTTACTTTTATTGTTTTCCACAGTATTGCAGGTGTATTCTGCATGCGGACACACGTATAAGTACAGAGGAGACCGGCAGGATCACTTTCAAACCGGAAATTTACTGAACGCAAACGCTTATCTAGCTTACGTTTATTACACCCCTTTGTATTAATGTCAAACGCGCAAGGCGCCATTCACTGCGAGAGCTTTTTCGAATTCATAGGAATGCATCAAAGAGAAGTTCTTTTAACATGTTATGTCTATATACGTAGACAAAAAGTTACCTACATTCGCGGTGCAAATCTGGAGCAGCGAAAAAAAAGCTTTCTTTAAAGCAGCGATTAATTATCTCATCAAGGGCGGCAATAAAAAAACTTAAGAAAACTCTGACAATAATTAGCGACGGCAATCATTAATTTAAACTAAAGTCGCTGAGCTCTTACGCCACATGCGGCAACTTTGCTTCACTTCAAGTTTCGCGAGTTGATAATTCAAACATACACCCACTTGTCTCTGCGCTACCCCATTTCTACAAGGCGCGCTTATGGTGCAACTAAATTTTCTAATTCAAACTGTTCCCACTGCCTTTTCAAGGGAACCTTTCAATTAAAGCTTTATTTATGCCTTCATTCCATAAGTCAATATAAGGAGTGAAGAATTATATACCCGCATTCGTTCCGATTCTCCCTCGCTCGTATCAGGCGCAGCATTGTTGCGAATCAAGAACATACATTGTAATTATAATACAATTAAGTACGTTCGTAATGTGGTTTGACAAAGAAAATGGAATATTATTCAATATAATCTAGCAGCGAAAAGTAATTTCGCGTAATCACGATTGTTATTCAATGTTGACGTAAAAAATGAACACCTCTGAATGTTTGGGTTGCAGTGGGTTATGAACAGCACATACATATATGCTGTGCACGTAAACATAGTTATATAAACACCGGATATGATCCAGGTAGATGTAACCTCTGGGATATTCACAATTAATCGTAATAAAGTCATCTGCGTCTGGTAAATTCGCGATAATTCGAAGTACGAGCCCGTGCAAGGGTAGCATTGGCGGCATTTACTAAATAGCACGCTTGTTCTACTTGCCAAGGGGTGAACACCTGCATGAAATCTGATCCTTACACTGAAAGTCTCTCGGCTGGCATGTAAATTCCGCAAGCGAGCAAAATTCACGCAGCTATTTATCAAATTTCTCCTGGAAGGAGAATATTCCATGGAGCGGTCGCAATTGTGCGCTTAGAGTCCCCTCGAAGTGAAAAGCGAGCATTATATGAGAAAAAGTGCGTGGGTAAACAGGGAGAGCAACAGCGTTGATTCGAGTCGAGGGAAATAAAATACACTCAGCAAATAATAGAAAAGGCAGAGAATATATGAGAGAATTGCACTCTTCAAAGACATAAACTCGAGTGACAGAGGATCTGCGAAAGCAGAGACGTAGGAAAACATTAGCATTCTAATGCAAATGAAGTAAATGTAAGTATAGAAAGACCGATAAGCTGCTAAAAGACTTGCCCCTGGCGTTCGCTTCTTACGAAATTCGCGTTTAATACATTTCTTGCAATCAGACTTAACCGAATTTTGCGCATCCAATTGAGCAGATATTAAATTTTGATGTTTTCGACCGAAGGGCGGATTTAAAAACGTCTCCGTTGACGGTACATAATTCGATCAAATTGGTTAGGAGGCGCATGATTTTCGGAGAAATATCCAGAATATCTATACCCAAATTGGAAATCACCGTGTCTGAGTCCCTCTCACTTCCCTTGTACCGCATCAAAAGTGACACAGTTCAAAATGAAATCTTATGAAGATAGCGTTATTCTTTCATGTTATCAATGTCAAATCAAGTAAACGATAATGACATTATGTACTTATACACATTGTGTATAATTACATTAAAAGCAACAAAGTAAGGGGTTGCAATTTAATAAGTAGCAATTATTTAATTGTTTTAGCGGTATATCTACTAATGCAAAATTAGCTAGGGCAGCGACTAAACACAACCTGCACAACCTGTTATTTAAATCGACAGCATAATTGACCACTAATTGACCATTATTTGTTGTGTGTGTGTTTGTATGTGCGCGTGTATCATTGATGATTAATGATTTCTAGATTTAACCGTTACTCGTGTTAGCAGCGCGCCAAAGATGAATTAGGACCATTCACTTGAATAACGCGAACGGACCAATAAACATCGACTACTTTCAACATTGTTACCATTTGTGGAAAATTAATTATCGCTTGAGGCGGTTTAAAGTGCCAACAAACAAATTACAGTGCGGATTAGCTTTAGCTGATATGTAGGTATTTCTTGTGGATTCTTCATGCCGATAAGGGATACTCATTATTTTGCGCATGTATAATATTATACATATGTACAACATTACTTGAAAGTGGTGGTTGAGCATGAAAAAATTCTAAGTTTCAACTTACTTACTTTACAATTACGATTGCTGAATGGACTATGAAGAGGGTAATACTCACCTGGAAAGAAAGAAAACATTGATTATTTCACTATGATACTTGGTTTTCATTAAAAATAAAGAACAAATAAGCATAAAAATGTTCGTTATCTAAGTAAATTAAATATGAAAACAGTTGGGTAAGCAATGAGAATGAAAAAAAAACAATACACATTTTAATTTAGAAAGAAGAATGGAATCAGAAGTACGAAACATTTAAAACTGAATTTATAATTAAACACAATTACGTACAAAAGACTGCGAAAGTAATAAAAACATTATTGCTCCGCTTTTTATGGAAATATTACTGTTTACCTGTAATGAAAATGGTGAAACAAGTAAAACATTGTCGTAGTGGTTTTTGCTGGCACAATTTTGAGTGCCTGATATAAAAAGGACGAATATAAGGTAATATTATGACAGATTTGAAAGACGAGCAAAGAAGTACTTCATCCCTTATTCATGGGATGCAGATGTGCAAGGGTTCAGTTATGACATTTTCGAGTTACTTGTATACACACGCCATATATTTGTAATAAATCATGCTTCGTGTTTGTGCAAAATGTGTATGTGTGTATGTGATAGTAAAATTATGGCTGCGGGGTTTCCCCTAATCGGAATCTCATGATCAGCCATTCAAATAAAATTGCACGTGTGCGGTAACATGTAACATACTTGTGTACCTTACTCACGTGCTTTATCTCGAATAGATTTGGCGTAACTCTTTTCTTACAGTCTATTCATCAAATCACTCTCACTTAGCAGCCGAAACCCTTTTGATGTTCAAACGTAAAATAGACGACATTGTATGTCGCTAAACAAATACAAAAATAAAAATGCAAAGAAATAAATAAACAGTGCAAGTATAGCGAGAATCGAGCGTGAAACTTGACTTCATGCACATTTTATCCTGCATTTAATTAAAACACCTCCAATTTTTCGATTTGAGGATAACACAAAGTGTAAATACACTTTAAGCCCCGTTTTACGGTTTCCCTTTTGTATGTTGATTCTGTCACAAAGAGCGTAAAGTGCGAAAGGCTGCTTAAGTTATATATCGGTTGTTAAGTTGTTAGCGTGAACAAGTTCACTTACACACTAAAACTAACACTAACTTAAGATTTCCTTGAAACACTTCCGGCTACAGCTACACGGGCATGGTAAAGCGAATGAAATCAAATATAATCAAAAAAATCGCAGACCGCGAATAGTGTCCGCAAACACAGCCAAACAGCCTGTATACCATGTTTATACGCAAGAACTATCACGATGACAGTAGATTACATGTTGTTAATTCAAAGCTTCATTCCATCCGTTCTTTTAGGGACACTTAGTTCGGAGAAGAGGAAATGAAAGCGGAAACGCATCTTCTGTAATTCTCGGGCTTACATTCTTAAAGTTGTTTTGTTCTCATTCGAGAGTATAACAAAATAATTCCACTCAATCCATACACGACAGTGTTTGAAATACACTCATCTCTTTTGAAGGTAGACATACATTAATATAGTCAATTGCGAGGTAGTAATTGAGGGTTCTTTAGGGTTGTTGTTTACCTTTTCTGCTCATTTTTGAGCAAAATTTTTTACAACTATGCCGTTGGGAAAAATTAATTAATTTTATTTTTATGTCACAGGATTTCTAATTATTTGTTTCCAAAAACCACAACAAAGAAATAGAAAGTAGCACGAGCGCCCCTAGAAATAGATATTTTTTGGCCTAGCCAAGAAAGGGGTGCTTTTCGAGCTGAAAGAAAAGATATGGTCAGTAGAGCCGAAAGCGAGGCTGACCTCTTCTTGAAGCTTGAAAAATCGCTTTCGTAGCGTGGCGAACACAATATTTTTCATCGTCACTGAATAAATCAACTAAAAATCAGCAAAATTCAATAATAAGTAATTGTTGATATAAACGGTATCTTCATATTTTCGTCACTTAAAAAACTTAAACTGAATTTATGAGGTGGCGAGTACCCACTGAAAACGTCCATAAAGTAAGACAAAAAAGTTTTGTTTGGCCTAGTAGGTACAAAAAAGTTTTCATATAGTGAAGGGTAAAAATGCATTTTCTTAAATTTAAAGGAAATTAACAAAATTATTGAAATTGCTTGATTTGTTCGGATTGTCAAGAGGTCAAAATATCCTTCATATATGGACATATGTCTCGGTTATTACATTTCACATTTGAATCGCCCCTCTATAGTGTTGGTTTCGATGCGCGCCCTTCAGACTCGACAAATATAATTCTTGCTGTAAGCACCACCGGAGAGACCACAGTGATGAGCCCATGTAATCCATACTAATGACGTATACGGAATATATTGAAGTTATACATGTTCCTATGCGGTTACCTAGGTAGGTCACAGGTTACCACTAGTGATGGTAATAAGATCTAAAATTTTGACACGTTCTTACGTTCGCTAAGAAATCCCAGTCTCGGATGAAATAAAGTTTCCGAGTCTTAAGGCCCATTCGTTTTGTCAATGACACATGCATAAGAACTTCGCCGTTTTGATAAGTAAAAAGAGTTTGGAGAGTGCAAAACTTGAAAATTAATAACAGTTTCGGACTTTTCAAGTGCCACATTTTGCCGTATACATCCCCAGCGCTTGCTTGTATAATTAAAATTTTTAATAAGTTTCAATTACTCTTTTTTCTTCACGTAGCTCTCGCTGGCTATAAATGACAAAAGTTTTCATTAAAGCCTATTAAGAAACACGGCTAACTCTCCGCTTTCTCATCAAAAATTAAACGAATTTTTTCGCTTGGTTATTCTTAAAATTGCGCAAAGAGTGCTAAACTTTCTTGAAAAAACGTGTTTCTATTCGGGAAGAGGTATTTAAATTGATGTAAATTTTAAGTTGTTGTTTCCTCGGAAAGAAAGAAAAATCGAAATATCCTTCGAAGCAAGTCTAACTGGAAAGAAATCGTGCAAAGAAACGAGCACAACGATTTCTTATATTTGTGTGCGTGTGTAGTGTGGATGTGTGTGTGCGTGCAGAATTGATCACATTTTTACGTTTCATTTAAGCCAGATATAGGTTTTTCGGACGAGTGAAACATAAATTTGTCAAATGACTTGCAATAACTCTTAGCACAAAATGCCTACCAATATATGAAGACGTGGTTGTGTTTCTCGTTATTTTACCAAACTAGCTCTTTCAATATTTTATGTAGCACTACTAAAGCTATTGCCACTTTCAAACCTTAAGGTGGTGTTCTAATGCGAGTTTTAATAAGTTGCAAAGAAGGCCGGTAGTTAAGCACAAAACCCTCGATAGGGAATTAAAAGTTTGCCGGTCGGAAGGATCCTAAATAACTTAGCATATTTTCTTGTGGAAACAGCACAAGATTAGCTTCACTCTACTACAAGGCAATAATTTAAATTTTAACTTTACAGTGTACTTGTTAACCGTTTACAATCTTTGTTCTATGCTAATTTTGTGAAATTATTCCCTTAACACAGTGTTCTTCAATGAACGCAGCAACGCCATGCGAAAATCCATGCTAATAGCCCCTTTAAGAGCGAATTATTTTTAAGGGCTCGTGTGATAATGTGCACCGACTATATTAAAATAAAACATAAAAGGGAGAGATACACGTTAATAATCTGCTTTTACACATGAGATAAAATCCTGAACAGCCATTTCAGTGAGTTTCCATTTTGCGTATACGTTCAAGTTGCTTTCATTTAAGATGCCCGATGTCTATAACAAACGAACCCTTAAAAAGGCCTCTGGAGTGTATTTGCTGGCTTATATTTTTATCTGCAGCGCTGCGCGTTGTTTTTGTTTCATTTTCAATGGCTGGATTTATAAATCTTTTTAGTCAATAAATAACGAAAATCCAGTGCTGCTTGATAGTGGTGGCAAACTGGTAGCCAAATGTTTTGCACCTATACATATTCTGCCGCTAACAGTGTTCACAAACAAGGAGATAAATTCCCAAAAATGGAAGTCTGCTAAAGTGTTTTAAATATTTTTCCTTTTTTTTGCAATATAACTTAAGTTGATTTATTGCATCGGTTTCCACAAGTCGTTATAACTCGACCAAAAGTTTTTCTCTGCGAAAATAACACATTTCAATTTGATGATTTTCACTAACAGGTGCTCGGGCTCATATAGTGAATTGAAATTCTTTTTGTTATAATATAGATTTAAATAGCCCCTTAGAAACGGCCGCTTTTCCCTGCTATTCACTAAAATTCGCTAATAGAATGGTGTTCTCTTTTTCGCTTTAAAGCCCATTTCCAGTAAACGTTCCCTATTCGGAGCTGCTAAATGAAGTATACTGAACAGACTGTATATGCCGCATTATGCAAGATGAAAAGAAGGAAATTCTTAATCAGCTTGGACAAACATTTTAATCCGAATTCGTAGCGCCCAAGAAGGAAAATGCTCTGAGATATTACGAGGTCTTAAAATTAGGTCAAATATAAAAAGTCATCGCTCATAATCTGACTAAAACACATACCTAATGACTCCGGACAAAAATAAGGAACAAGTTCTCAGGATCATAATTGTCAGAAAAATAAAAGGAAAAGATCGAAAATCCAGATTCCCGCCGAAATACTTTCCTGGTTTCCATCTAAAAAACCATTCTCGGATCATTTAACTGGGATACAATAAAACCTGAGCTAGGCTCAAATATAATAACCATTGTGGAAGTGACTTTTTATTGTGCTTTGTATACTTGCTCGCTGTGAATGCTTTACAACACTACTGTTACATCAGCGGTGGAGACGGATATTGAATACCTACATGCAGATGCAGATTTAAAAGTACTCATTGCAAAGAATGCAATTTAGTGTAACGTTGTTATCAGTCAGTTTTGCGCTTGCACGAGTGGCATGCGCGTATGCGTCGCCCTCGACGGCAGTTTGCCTCTCAGAGATTGAACATTACTTGAGTTGGAAATGAAAAAAAAGGTACGAAAAAGCGGGAATTATTCCGCTCAGCGTGCCTATTATATGCAAAGACACGTCTGGAGTATAATGCGTTGTTGTCTGCGCTGTTTTCGACGCTACTGTTTATTATAAATTGCGTAATCTTTTAATGAACGTATATGCAGAGACAATGTAACAGATTGCAAAAACATGTTTCAACGTAAACCGCAAAGCTGACAAAGTACGTATTTATAACCCCGTTTCCGCATTAGTGCCATTTGGATAGCCTCAGGTCCCAACAAATGCTTTGTAAAGATGCGAATCTGATGAAGAGATACGACGATACTAAAAGTGGAAGAAGAAAAGCATGAAACCGCAAATATTGCAGAGTGTGGTCTGCGACGCCCGCACACACATTTCAAGATCTACTATAAAGGCAACACTTAATCCTGATGGAAGTTGTCGCGTATCAAGTAATATAGCCACTCGTCGGACGATGCCCTCTTTAGTCTTCCGAGTACGTTATAAAAAGCGAATTAATCTCACCATTTGCAGGCAATAATTTTAATTGGATAGAACAAGGATGTGCACTGGCCTCTGCAACATGTAACAGGACCATAAGCTAGGCGCACTTTTACAATCCCTCTGGCTCCTAACCCATCTCCAGAGAGCAATAACACATCTCGACAGAGACTCCCTTATCACTAGGTTTATATGCGAATGTGCTAACACTACACACTATGCATGCAGTGGTTGTATACTGAGCTGATATTTTACACCCTCACATTTGTGCTATTCAATTTTTCATGATGAACAGCAGCATAAAAGAGAAATTCTTTCGTCCAGGAAATAAATTTGCTCAGATCTGCAAGGATTTTACATATTTATGGCCTAACACTAGGTACACAATACTAACATTCTATACGCGTTTCCAAAAGTCACTCGAACAAAGTGGGAAAATATTAGCCATGCGAAAGATAAGTTCTGGTGTACCCAAAATTTACATCTTCTTTCAGGCGCGGGGGTCCTAAGATAACAACAATTGCAAGCTTCCGGAAAGCCGTAAAATCCTAGATATTCGTTCCTAATCAGACCCTTATACTGGGACAACATTTCACTGTATATACGCGTAACAAAATAAGATAGTCGCACGGTACTCTTTATACATTCGCTTCGAATTTTACCCTATATAGAAAGTGGGAATACATTTCGTACACTTGTCACTTCATTTTGAACCTTTCGTTTTCTCAGCGCGACAGACTTACACTTGATTTTATTGCAGTACCAATCAATAATACACACAATCCATTGCAATCCGGACTTCTTCTTCGCCACACCATTGCCAGTAGCGCAGACTGTTACCACAACCCAGATTTTCCATTCTCCACGCCGCGTTATATAGGCACAGAGGGTTGTTTGCTTGTTGCCAGTGTATAAAATCTTTGAACTGAATAATACATTTCATTCCATTAAAGTCTTACGCATTCGAGTTCATAGTGTATCTTGCGTCAGATCTGGACGTGTGCGATAGGAGGGTTGACTGTCGATGCAACATTTTGGGAGCAGTAGCATGCACCCGAATTGAATCGTGATTTGATTAGCTGCGGTTATTGAGCAGACAGCTGATTGATTGTAGAAATGTCCAATTAAAGTAGATAAATAGCTATCGGAGCGTTACGCAAAACGGGTAGTGATGTGTGGTCGACCGAACATGCACGCCCGTTTGTAAGTCTGCTCTTTCCCAGGCAAACGATTATTATTGAGCCTGGCTCGATTCGAATACATACTCGTATACCCAAGCAAGTCATTCGATATTAGTACTTTTGCACTGGGGTGCCGAGTGGAAACGAGAAAAACATCGAATGATATTGTTTTGCGGTTCGAACGGAGATTTGCTAAGCGGAATGTAAATGTTGCTTGTCTCGCGTGCTTATCATGGACCGCATTTTTACCGAAATTACATTCGAGCTTTGAGGCCACATGAGGAAATGGAACATCACATGTGGGTCAACTGAAATGCTCCTTATTTTTGCTTACAGCTTATTATTCTTCTTGTGTGTCCAATGTATGTTAATTGGGTATGCATAGAATTTTTTAACTGTTATTTGCTGGAGCAATTTCCACGTCTGCTGCCATTGTGGTAGCTTTAAGGGCAATTTTGACTTCGGAATTGAAGGAACTTTGATGCTTAGAAACACTTTAGCCACGTTCTATTAAATATTTGTTCGCGTAAATGCGTTTTCACACGGAATTGAATATTTTTATGACCTTCGAGCAAATGCAAATATACAGTATATGCACATAACGTGTAACATTCCGCAATAAATATATGATAGCATGCGTTTAAGTGCTCCATAAACCCCTACACCCATCTGTATTTTTCATTTATCTCTATATCTATACATGCGCTATATTGTCTTTATATAAAGAGGGAAGCTAAAAGGGACTGCAGAACTGGAGTAATCAATAGACTCAAATACTTTTTTCAAGTTTGAAAATTCACGCGAGTATATGTTGAACATATGTTGAGTATACATATGTTGAACCTTGTAAGTGATACAGTCAGTACAATGAAGGAAGATTGTATTTGTGGTACTTATAGTCTATTCATACATTTGGCAAATTGATAGGCGTACGATAGAGCTACACTGGAAATGCTTATTCCAAGAAAATATAAATTATGAAAAATATTTAAAAGCGCCTCTGAATTTTCAATAAAATTGCTCCTAAACTAAGTTATATTTAGCGACGTTTGTACATGTAGTCAACAAGAAAAATTTACTATATCTATGAACAGACTGTACTATAGAACCGATAAGATAATGCAGATAGATGAGATTAAGGAATTGTTATTTCTGTGGCGACTGGCCGTACACAGTCACCACCAAAGACCAGACGTGACGTAAACGCCACACAACCCTTTTATCATGAGCTACGCGCTTATGGTAATTAAAGGGTGAAAAGAAATAAAAGATTATAAGATTCGCATTACTTTTTGTGTTCTAATTCTTCGAAAGCTTCGACTATACCTTTAATATCTAAAGTATATGGAAGATTAAGTAGTTATCGTTAACGCAAGAAATGGTTTCAGCCTAAAATAATATTACTCTAAATGCAAATGCAAAAATAATATTCCGGCAGCTAGTAAATCCATTTCGAGGTCCTTGTTCGACGACTGAAGCCTCAGTGGTATTGTAATAGCGTTTCGGCCACTAATACCACTTTATCTATGTATGCGAAATAAATATACATGCATTAAAACACACGGAGGCATACAGCATCAGGACTCATAGTGTGCTAAACATTATCACAAAGTCTATTTTACTGGCACGTAGCCAAATAAATTTCAGTGCTCACACAAACGCCTGAAACTGCGAGCCGTCGCGAATATGGGGTAACGCCTTTCACCCTTGGCCGAGATCATCTCGGAATAAATAAGGACAAATATACGTACGAACGGGCGCACAGGCATCGCACATATTGGTACGGAACTTGCTTGGAAGCTCCATATTTTAAATTTAATTAAACTTGCCCATTTAGATAGGTGGGATATGCGCAATTTAGAATGTGTAACTAAGTGCAGGGTATGCATGTGAACACACGCGAAGTGTTCAGCTGCACACACGATCGGAAGAAGTATGCTGATGGTCCAAAACACAAAAAGAGAAGCAACTTTGGGGGTGGATTTACTCGAATATTGCGCTCGGTTAAGCAAAAAATCAATAGTTAGTCGTTTAATACTTAATTGGGTTATTTGAAGCTGCATTTGAGAGATTGCTCTAATAAAGATTTGATAAACTTAATTAGAATCGACTATAGCAAAAATTGATGACTGTGGCGCGAACTGGTGTTCGCTTACATTTTCCTTCTTGGCGTTTCAATCCGGAAAGGCTTTCTAAAATGTTCTTTTATTTACTCCACGCAATGATTGCAATATCACCATTTGGGTTAAATATTCAAATTGTATGGAAAAATATAGCTATAGGATGCTAAGCTCAACGTTTTTAGGTTTAAAATGGAAAACGGCAATTTGTAATTTAAAAGCCACAAAGTGTTTTTTTTAAAGCAACGATTTTGAGGTTCGCATGCAAAAGTTCCGTGTATGATCAATATTCCGATTGCTCCATTTCGAATAATTAGTAAAAACATAATGTTTGCTATTCCCAGAAATGGTCTGTAATGAAGCTGCGGTTATGACACCATGTGCAGGAAATCGTCAATCCGTGACACACATTTAGTGTTCGCTGATATGATACTGCGAGTTGCCTGGCTCCAATTTGGGTATGGGCTATAGCACATAACAAAATCACCAACCAATTCAAATAATAGCATTAGGATTAATAAATAACTATGTTTGGAGGTTTAAAACGGCGCTTGGGAGTTTTTAACTTAATAAGTAATTTAATGGTTTTAGAACGAGTCAGAATGATTGAGTAGTCCAAAGACACGTGGTAACTTTAGCATAATTAAGTGAATGGAGTATTGCAATCATTTTGGATCGCTCGGTTTACGCAAAATTGCTTTGGCTAATTTGGAAACGGGTAGCAAAAAGACTACACTTCCAAGTCAAATTATGTGGTGAACAAGGACGATTTCAGTATTCGTCGAATAATCTAGCGAAATTACTAATTCAGACAACATGCTGCCATTGAATTTCAACGTTTTTTGCGTAAAACAATGCGTCAATTTGCATAATATTTATTTCCCTAAAGATAATGCATCTAAGTGGAGAAAAAAAGAATGTACATCAACATAACATTTACGTAAAAGCGCGTACAGTGAGAATGTAGGTATGT
This sequence comes from Cypha longicornis, assembly GCA_030264615.1. Taxonomy (NCBI): domain Eukaryota; kingdom Metazoa; phylum Arthropoda; class Insecta; order Coleoptera; family Staphylinidae; genus Cypha; species Cypha longicornis. Next base: position 14,264 of record JARJDY010056275.1, read on the forward strand.
ATTCAACATGCAGGATAAGTGTTTTTATGTGCAGTCGGTCTTTTTACGATCGCGTGTTATTTTTAATACGAGTACACCGCAGCCGCGCAAAGGTAGCGGCAGGAAGGGCAAAAAGAAAATACGGTCATTCTCGCTCGACATAACGTTATTAGAGTTTTATCTAAAATTAAGAACCTCTTAGTCTCAAGGGTCAATTAAAACTGAAGGGAACACAAACAACACTAAAAATAGAAAAAGGCCTGACACAGAAAACTTTAATATCGCGCTGAGTCGTTACATTCGCCAAGCACTTGCGAAACTTTTTTAATGCCATTTGGCTAAATTAAATTGTTGAATTTTTCAGTTAGCATTAACGCTCGAGAAGCGAACTAAGCATATAGCCATTCTCTAAATGTGTTTCTGTTAGAGATGAAAAAATCCGATATTTCCAATGCAAAGAAACGAAGAGAAAGAACACATCACACACACATGCATACACAAACATACGCTGTTATGGTGCCAGTGGGAATAATTACAATCTCAAGGGTGAATTACCGCTCGTAAACACATATTGTCTTTCGTTGGGTAACGCCATAGTCCTGTCTGCCACAGGCAGCTTTTCGCATCGATCCATCTCCTTGTTGAAATTATGCTACTTTTTATTTGCACCTACCACGAGTGTACCCTTCCCAGCTGCCAAATATATACTGACTGCATTCGCGCCCCGCCGAATTTTCCCGCCTCATTTCCATAGTTTCCATTGATAAAGGTGATTATGAGATATAGTTGGTGCTTACTCTAAATGTCACATAAAGCACCTCATTATCATACATACAAGTTCCCCAAATTGATTTACAAATGTGATAGCGAACGTGGGGTATTTTTAAAGTTTAACTAAACTTTATGATTACCCGGTACACTATAAACGTACTTTGACTGAAGTCATTATTTGTTTAATCCCGCTCGAATTATGAGCGCGCGTTAATAAAAAAGTTAAATGGCGGAAATAAACCAAACTTATTGTTCTATTTTTACGTCGTCAAAAATATTATGGCACGAACAAAATCAAATAATGAGTAATTAAATATGCAAATTTGCAGAAGGTCTGCGTTAAAACCTGCATGTAGTGTAAACTAGC
>JARJDY010056406.1:0-10901 GCA_030264615.1 Cypha longicornis
ACTTTACTAATTTTTTACGAAAAATTTAATGAAATTTAGCAACAATTTACCTTCTTATATTTATTCGGAGAAGAGTTAGAAAAATAAATAAATTACAACACTGAATTAGAAAAAAAAATGCGCATCAAAATTAATTAAGAAAAAAGGTATTGTTCCATTTAAAAAACAAAAATGGACCATCTTCAGACCCAGAGGAAACAACATATAAAATTAAAATTAGTGTCAATTTGTAGATTTAAGGAAACCATTTAAAATCCTTTAAACCGCATTGAAATGTAATAGAAACTAAGCGAGTTATCAGCCTGCGACATTTTCATAAAACACCCGGTATATAGTCTATGTCGACCACAAGTACGTATGACTTGCAGGAAAACTTTAAAGCAAATTTTGGCGTAAACCGGTCGTTGTACAAAAACACGGAAGGGACAATTTTTATACGGAATTTTATTATCTTTCATTTATGTGGTAACCCCAAACTGGCCTCGAAGGCATAGAAAACGTTATATTAGCAAGAATCTTTTTTTTATACTTTGACCTTGAATGACTTCTTCAGGACAAGATAATCCCTCCAAATAATTGTCAGATTATGGGAAAGCACGACTAGGACATTAAGCTGAATCGCCTGATGATAATATGACGTGGTCGAGTATTCTAAAATGGCGGCCTTTTTCAAAAAGTCGAGACGATCTTGAATCATGGCCGAATCGTCAGTTCTTTTGTTGGCTCCTTTCGGGTTCACTTAACATCGCCCCTGAAAATCTAACGCGCTCGAATAAATTATTTTTTAACCCTTTCGTGCAGCTACCTCCGGCATGCTAACCGGCAGATTAACATATCTCTAATGTCTGAAACTCGTGGAGCGTATACAGTATCACTATCACTGACGCGCTTTTTCTTTGAAATACAAAAGATGGGGCAAATGAAAACGAACTGCATCTGAGTCATTCAATCAGTAACATTTTAAGGATAGAGATACAGATGAATTAAAAAAAGGTTGGAAATTTTCTTCATTTGTCAACAAGCACGTGTGAGCTTATAAATATATTGTCAGCATCAGCTTAAGCTCGACGAAGCATTTTGGCATTTACTGTTTGGGCAGAAATTTTAATTCAGTCTATAAGCCCTCGATTTGGTACTGAAGTACAATGCACAATAGCCTTCAGATGCCTGCAGAAAAAGATCTACGGACGTTATGTCGTTATTCTGTTGGGTCAGCATCCAATTGCGGTAATTTCGCCTCAAAACCAAATTTTTCGGTACCAACGTTTTGACTTTCGTATAGTGGTACGACTGGTACGGATGTGACCCTTCGTCCACAATAATTCTATGAGCTATTCCATGTTCCACATTACATCCTAAGTTCTTGGGCAATGAATCTAGTGCTCTGCTGGATTCTTGGCCTCCAAATTTAGAACTGCCTCTTCTACATTTGGATTTCTTTGAACTCAGTCTTTCTGCATTAGTATATTAGGTGCCCAGTCGTCCTGTATTTCTTTGCCGATGAAGAAGGCGCGTATTGACATTTTCGTCGGGGTGACGCCTATTGGAACATAGCGCCCGATTAAGTCTTTTAGAGTCAAATCAATATACTTATTATTTGCAAGCATTTTGACATCCAATGAAATTGAATAACAATTCAACATTAAAATCTTGGTTATTCGAATTCAGGATTTAACGAATGAGCGAGGCATTAAACCCCCTTGGACGGGTTAAAAAATCCGTACGATGTCAGCCACTTTGTGATTTTCATCAATTAACGTCAATAAATTTACTTTCAATTTATTTCAGGCAAATCATTTTACCTGTTATATGCAATGTTGCCAAACTTATTTTTAGGCTACTTTAATTTGAAAAATGTTAAATTTAAAGGTTAATAACTTAAAGACAAACCAAAAAAAATGTTTTTCCATCAGATGTAACCATGAAAATATTGAATTTTTTTAAATAACGATTACTATCGATTAAATTTAAGTAAATGTCTCTTTCAAATTTCGAGCTTTAGCACTTCATATTTTGAAGAAATTAAATGTTGAAAGAAATCTGTAAAGACATTCTTGCTTCAATAATGACCCTCTACCAAATTTCCAGGGAAACCGTAGTCATTTTGTAACATTTTATATTTTACATATGAATATTATAAATTCAACGCACCGAAGCTATACTAGCATTTCTCAACCGTGGTTTGTATACTAGTTTTTCACAACTACATAGTTAGGAAGTTATTCGCTAAATTATGGATTTGATCATCGCACGAGCATGTTTTCTATTATTACAGTCACAGTTGACGCGCTAGACTTCAAAAAATTTTATAACTGGCGAACAACCAAACAAGTTAATACGTGGTTTTCTCGAAAATGTAATGGCCTTAAAATAAAACAAAACATGCTAGTACGATGATAATGTTAGCAGGGTCATGACATTTTAAACGTGGGTCAACCGCGGGTGGATTAAAACAATTTCTCAGGTCAATAATTTAGTGAATAATGAAAAGTTCTCTAACTAGTTGTGAAAAAAATACTGTATTTTAAATAAATCGCTCCTTATTGTACCGTTTAATTAAATTTTTAGGATTTTACCAAGATATTTTACATATGGACGACAAAATCTATTTTGATGGTTTCGTTGAGCAATTAGACGATGAAGAAAATAAAATTCCAGTATCTGCAAGTAAGATATTGAGCAGAACTGCAAGTTTTAGTATTGAAACTATTGACTCGTCTACGAGTGGTGTTCTTATCGACGAAAACACTTTTGACAGTATTATAGAAGTAACTGCAAAAAATGAAGCTATAATGGCTTTTTATTATATGGAAAACAACCAAGTAAAAGTTACTGAAATATTCGATGTTTCCGAAAATAATTCTATGGAACCAATTAATAATCAGAAATCTAGTTCTATTCGATTACTAAGCACGTCCAGTAATAATTCATCCAACTCATCATTATGTGGCGATGACGAACTGCGAAACGCCAACTTATTTTCCGATCCTGAGAGTGATTGGACTTCTAATCAAGACATCTCGCACCAGCAGCGGCAGCAAACAATTAGAGTCAGAAGGGCCTTTAAAAGTCAGCAGACAGATTCAAGACCGGAATCTGATCGGTCTGTCATTTGAATTAAATTAGGATTTATTCATAAAATTTGTTGAGTATGTACACTTAAAAATAAATAAATATAAATTCGATCTGGGTATTGAAAGAATTTTATCTTCTTTATTTATAAAATCGTTGGTGCATCTGGAAGTAATCGTGAAACTTCTGATCCACTCGACTGATTGCAGTCAAATCTTCGTAAGATATTTGTTTAATCTTGGCGATGGTTTATAGCATACTAAGATTCGATAGGTGGCGCTTTGATCAGTTATCTGTAAAGCACCACCTACCGGGAAGGGCAGAACAACGTTTGCCAGGTCTGCTAGTATTTAATAAAATATTTTGCAATTCATTCTTTAGAATTCCTGGTGGAAATTCAGTACTATTTATTCACTCCTGTCAATTAAAATTTTAGGCAGCTCGTGTCAGGTATTAATTACACAGACCGTCCCACTTAACGGGCCTTAGTTGCTCCAAAAGGATTAAGGATGAAAATACCAATTTTTTTTATCACATATGCATCGAATGCTTGATTTTTCATGTCGGTTAATGAGGCGATAAGTGCGAAATTGACTGCCAACTACAATAACGCCCTTTGCACATGCGCTGAACTCAAAAAAGCAAAGGCTTTAGGTCTTAATGTCACAAAACTTATAGTAACTTCATATCGTCATTGAAATTTGTTTCAAAAGCAAACTTGAATTTAAAATGAGTGATAGCGGTGTTAGTGAGTATGAAAACGTTCCTTTCGTGCAAGTGGAAGAGATAGCGAGAGAAATTGAAAAAAAAACTGCTTCGCAGGCCATTTATTTTGAAGCACTCAAAAATTTTTGCCTTCGCCTTCGATTTAGTTCGGGTTGCCAATGGCTCACACTGTGACAACATCCATGCACACATTGAGCGCCTTTACGCCCTTGATACACAAATAACTATTTCATGACACTAGACTAGATTAGGCTTAATCTAAAATTTCATTGGAATATACAGGGTGTTCCTAAAATGTGCATATAACATAAACTTGAAATTATTAAATGATACGCTGTATATTTTTTTTCAGTCAGCTTGACAGAAAGAAGCATTTTCTAATGTCATTTTTGACTCAAATGAGAGAAGAAAACGACAACTATGCCACTTCACCAAAATGAGGGCAAACATGAAATTTGAGGTCAAAAATGAGCAAAATTAGGTAAAACATGAAAATACTTAAGAGCATTTTGTGCGACGTTGCCAGTTGTATTAAATATAAAATAAAATAAAATTAAGTGAAATTGAATAAATGTAAGTTTTATTAAGTTTATTAATTATTTATTGACTCAGGAGCTCAACTCGCTCCTTCAATAAAAAAATCGGGCATTTTCTTCCCTTATTATGCAAATTGCTATAAACCGATGGTTAAAAATAATTAAATACTTGCCTCAGTTATTTAGAAAATATTTATGAAAGTAGGCCTCAATATAAATGATTTATTTACAATAAATTTAATAGTAATAAATGTTCCATACGATTAAGTTCAGTCTTCGACCATATGCAGCCAGCTCATACCCATCCCGAACGCAATTTGGATGGCATTCACCACGCGACGCTCTCATCACGCAGCTCCTACTCATTATAGTTCATGCGCATAGCGTTTTATCATAAGTTATAAAAGGCATGCTTCACATGAACCGCGCTCTCATTGCGTTCTCATTTTTTTTGGGGTCTGTGCTCTCTTTGTTATCAACAGTTTATCTCTCAATGCACTCATTTTATATCGACAGCGTTCTCACTTACTGACACTCTAATTAAATCCTTTAACATTTGACGCTAATATACATTTTCACCGCTCTCGATCATCTCAACAGTTTTTCTAAAACCAGATTTTCTCCGCTCACTAAACATTTTGGCCCTTCGAGCCGGATTGTGGAAAATTTGTGCTTTACCGCGTGTGAAATTTTGCTCCGCTCTCTCAAGATGGAAGGACAGTTTAAGCTGCAGAACGATCGCTCAGAAGCCATGGCCGACATCGTGGCCTAATGTGACGATGAGGAATCATTCGCTCAGCTTTCGCAACACGCTCTTACCACCAAATATGACCTCTTAATTGCCAATTAAGAGAAATTGGCACGAGAAATTGGCCGAGTCAAAGGCGGAGGGTGTGTTTGCGAGCGAGTACTACAAAAGCGACACTTATGCGTGTACGTTGATGCTTTACGTAAAAGCGAAGTAAGCTTTTTTTGGACCGACTCAGTCCATTACACAAATCAGCTCAGCTCAACGGAGGCAAGGACTACCGGAAATCACCTTGCCCACCTTCTCAGGCAAGTATGAACAGTAGCGTCCGTACCGTGATTTGTTTAAATCCATGGTCATTGACCATCCGGAACCGACCCAAATTGAGAAGATGCACTACCTGAAGCGAAGCCTCACTGATGATGCCGCCAAGCTCATCTCATCCGTGCCCGTGGCGGAGGACACATTCGAGGGTGCGTGACAAACGCTCATCGCCAGGTACAACAACACCCGGATGCTGGTGCGCAATCGTCTCAACGCTCTGCTCAACCTTAAGCCGCTCAACTGTCGCTCATCCAAGGACCTTGGTGGATTCCTGGCAACAATAAACGAGGCGCTCAACTCATTAAAGGCTCGGGGGGCTACAGTTCACTACTGGGACGGGATGTTGGTGCACCTCATCCAGATGCAGCTGGATGTGAAGACGAGGGAGTCATTTGAGTTATCATTGGGGCATTCAACCGAGCCAGCCACGTACGCGCACCTGAAAAGCTTCCTGATAACTTGCCTCCGGACAATGGAGTCCGTGGGAAAGGGAAGTCCCTCCAATCATTGCGCCGTCGACGTCGTCCTCAAGACCTCGATTTGCACCACCTTCCGTGCGGGCCTCAATGACTATTTACGCAGCTCAAGAGTTAGATGCAGCTTTGCTCAGCTCAACGGCCTACCCGTGCTCGATGTGCGGAGAGAGCCATTATGTGGTGACCTGCTCAAAGTTCCGAGCACTCAGCGCTCAAGAGAGAAGGAGGCTGATCACCTCCAAGCGTCTTTGCCGGAATTGCATGGGTCGCCATGATGTGGAGGTCTGCCGCTCATCCAAAGTCTGCAGAGAGTGCAACCAGCCACACCACACCATGTTGCACTTGCCGAGCAGCACAAGTGCAACTGCTCCTGTCAACTCAGCTCCGCAAGTATAATTTCTTGAAAACACTTGCTAAATGCGCTTCTTTGCAATGCTCACTCTGCTCACTACATCCAAGGATGGACCATGCTCAGCTCACAGATCCAGTATCGCTGCCTTGACGTCACCTTAGTCACATTCGTGCAATAATGATCACCGCTCAGCTTAATCCACAACATCCTATCACCCTGTATGTGACGATAAATCATCTAAAGGCGTGATGCGTCCCAATATGAATGCCAGCACAACCTAAACACTCAATGACGTCGTCGCAAGTTCCTCAAGGATTGGCGCCACCACAGCTCATCCAATCAGTGACGTCACTCAAGCAACTCTAAGACACTCAAGGCTGAGGGAACCAGTTACGCACAGCTCACTTTCAACGCTGACGAAGCATCCTTATAAAGGGCCATCAGTACTGCGCGGAACGGCGCTCGCTCACTTGGTGGGCCAAATATCACCCGCCAGGTACGTCTCTTAGTAGATGCAGGTTCTGAAATCACTCTTATTCTAAAGAAAACCGTTACCGCGACTACCTCGCCGACACTCTCACGTCTCAGTTGTTGGAATAAACAGCTCAAGCGCTCTAGAATCAAAGAACTGCAAACCACTCACGATCAAATTCTTTCAATCCGACAACAAGTTCCATGCAGTAGCTCACATTTTCCCGCTCCTGCCATCAAGGTTGCCTTAATTCAATATTGACGATCAACATTGGCCACATCTCACAGGGCTCGAGTTCGCGGGTCCGACATTCCTTGCATCTGTAGTGATATTGCGCAATCACACGTGCGCGAATAGGGCTGTGCTTCAAGGTGAAAGAAGTGCAATAACTAAACACATATATTTTTTTAATTACAATTGTATGTTTTCTTTTAGTGCAATTGATAACATGTATAGTTATTATTGCAAACTCTTATTTATCATAATAATCCTTGTACGATTAATTCTCTATTATGAATTAGATAAAAAATACGCGAGTATTTAGTAATATAATTCAATGTCCAACCGTCTAAATCAGTATTTAAGACTCGACTTGAATTATATAGAACAAGTTAGATATAAGCTACAGTGACAGTCGTATTATGAAGTTATAGTAATCTTTATCTTAATAAACAAGTTTCAACCCTTACAACAAATGTGACCTCCACCGATCAACCAACACTGACTACACGGCACCCCATTCTACAACCCTTCCACATTTACTACTTGGCGATCCTGTTCATTTACTACATGGCGATCCTGCAACCGAACAATGGAAACTTCTAAACTTCTGAACTTCAAAATGGGAGGTCAAGCATGAATGGAAGAATAGCGCAAACCGGAAATGGTCAAGTCCAAGCATCTGCATCCATCGTCACCCAAAGAGACTTCGTAGTCATCGTCATCACCACCATCGTACTCTCAATCGTCGGTTACCCAGTATATAGAGGCTGCCAATCGTATGAAAAACGCATCAACAGGAGAATCCACTAGCAAATCGTCAAAAGCAGCGACAATTTGATGACCCAAGCATAACAAGTGCCTAATACTGTTGTTCATACTACTCTATTGCGATTACGCAAATACGACGACGACTGGAATGTGCGAGTAAGCAAGGTTAATTTTACTACCAATGTCACGATACGACCATGTGTTTGCGAAACTTGAACAAATTGAGCAGAATCTAAAAGCATTCACGAGAAATTTAGAAACAAGTGTAGAGACAAATTGATGATCCCGATGTGCCAAGAGAACAACTTAAGGAATTCTTCAACCAGTGGATGCGCGTAGTTGTCAGCGTCTGGAAACAACTGGAAACTGACGAAGCCGTTTTAATTAAGGAAGCATTTAAGCCAATTCGCAAGTACACGGAAAGAGCATATGGAATTCTTGGAATACCTGTAAAAGTCCTGACATCGAGCATAACAGAGATAGACGATTTCCCGTTACAAACACCAAGTCAGAAAAAGCCTAAAAGCAATATTCAAGAAACAGAGCCTGAAGAAAAAGCCGATATAGCAACCATGACGCACCCAGAGGAACCGATGCCCGCATGGAGATTTTACGATCTGGCCCACAAGATTGTTTACAAAGACTACGACGGAAAGCCGGAAGGTCTACAGAAATTTTTGGGATGCATCGAAAACTGCCTCGGACACGAAGAAGCCGTTACACGCGTCAAATGCCACCTAACGGACAAAGCAAGCCTTTACATTACCACGGAATCAACGCTGGAGAAAATCCTTGAAACTCTCAAGAAAAGAGTTAAAGGAGAAAGCTCGCTGACAATTGGACGCAAGATGATGACCTGCAAAAGTTCCGGAAAAGATACAACAAAATACGTCACGGAAATCGAAGTTTTGGCCGCATCATTAAAGAGAGCATACATTCAAGAGGGCGTACCACAACCACAACCACCACAACCAGAGCGTTTCGTAATGGCACCAGCAGAGAGAGAGTCAAAACCGTTTTGGATGTTGGAACATTCACCACAAGTGAGAGCGTAATCCAAAAATTTCTTTTACTAAGCAATGAGCAGATGGCGTTCGTATTCATCAACCAATCTGACGGAAGAAACCGATGATTTGACGGTAGAAGAAACGCAAGGCACATCAATTATAGTAACGGCAATACTCGTTATTTTAATGATGGTAACTAGGCTCGCTATAACAATTACAACAAACGTAAAACAAGCACTCGTAATAGACCCTACCGCGACAAATACGCTTAAAGTGCGAGCCGGTATGTCACGCGATGAAAACATTTTTTTAATAATTGATACAGGTGCGGATATCTCAATAATAAAAAGAGATAAAATTAATCACACGCAGACAGTGTACTGGTCAGAAGCTTGTGACATCAAAGGGGTCACAGATGGAATATTTCGCTCACACGGCACCACAAATACTGAAGTTTATTTCGAAGGATTACAAGTAAGCCACACTTTCCAGATTGTAACAAATGATTTTCGCATACCAGTCGACGGCATATTGGGCCGCGATTATCTGAGCAAACATGGATGTACTTTAAATTATGACGACTGGACGATTCAATTTTGTGTGAATGGCATGAAGTTTACTTATCCCATAGAAGGTGGACCAGAGGAAGGGACAATTGAATTACCAGCAAGAAAACGAAAAAGGCAAGATATAGTTAACCACATCACCGAAGTGGACGAATACGCGTTTGTTAATGAAGATCTCAGGGTTTGCAATAACGTGGGTGCTGACGCAATATCCCGAAGTAATGATAAGGATTCAGCGGAAGGAGCACACGAAATTTTTGCACCCTCAAGAAGCCAAGCCAAACAGTTAAGTCAGCAGAGATTAATTGAAAATATTACTGACCAAAATATACAGGATGTCCCTCCAAAAATACATATGTATAGTTATGAAGATAGTTATGAAGCCACGAAAGGTATGGCCAGTTTTAGAAGTACTATAAATCCATCTTATATTAGTATACAGATGATGAAGAAGCCCCCAGAAAAGGTGACGGAAATAGTACAAATCCCACCTGCTTGTACAGACCCAATAGTGGATGTGCAGAACACGCTTGAGAAAATAGCATTCAAGATGGACATTTTTGAAGTAGCAGTGAAAAACACTGATGAATTATTTAAATATGTTTCAATAAACCTACTAAAGAAAGTAGAGCAACGAACACTTGACAACTTGAAAGTTGCAGTAATTGGAGACCAAATGGACATTATTGATAAAGAGGAGAGAAAGAGATTAGTCTTACTCTTCCATGAAGATCCATTAACAGGAGGACACATTGGCAGAAATCGAATGATGAAGGAACTAAAAACAAAATTTAAATGGAGAAAAATAAATAAAGACATTTCAAATTTCGCAAGAAGCTGTGAAAATTGCAAAGAAATTTTAAATCCACAAACAATAAACAAAAGCCGAGTACGACGACTCGCGAAATCCAAAGTGAAGCAACGCCAAGTACTCGCAGTCGGCTATAAAAGAGCACCAATCAGTGTTTTAATCAACAGCAACGCGTCCCAAAGCCGAAGAACGAAGCAATGTGCGACTCAACTAACTCAGGAGAAGCACCCAACAAAATACATATGCAGGTACATGAAGAGCTACCGCTACGACTACCTGATGAAGCTGTCGCCAGAGATAACCTACCTCCAGCCGCCACCATCAGCCATCAGCAGTCTACTTACCCTCAACCATAGATTAATACTCAAACAGATGGCCCACTGCTACAAGTGAAAACGGGAATGCGATAAGTCTTTCTCTCTCATTGTTATGGGGAACTTTCTTTGAGGGCGCCACAGTGGTGAAGCGCGGAAAATATGAAACCGACGTTTCTATATCCAATTTCCTTTATATTTGAATCTGCAATTTAAAGTAAAAAAATAGTTTTCTTTTTTAGGTGTGCTTTATTTTTTTCAATTTCTTCTTTGTGGTATTGTCCACCTTCAACTGCATTGAAAACTCTTTTGCAAAGTGAGGCAATACAATTTTACAAATGCTCTCTGCAAAAGCATTTTTTATAAAAGTTTCGTGTTGAGAACATATAAAATTAAAATTAAAAATATTATCCAGTAAAAGTTGCTTAAAATATTTAAACATATTGCCAACGTTAATGGCTGCCTTGAAGTTTTTCTCTATGAGAGAAACACCGTTGCCAACAACTT
>JARJDY010056445.1:0-10874 GCA_030264615.1 Cypha longicornis
GATGTGCCACCGAAGCCTTCTCTATGTTGTATTGTTCGCTATCAAAAATTTTAACGGATGAGGAGGTCTGGTTGGGCTAATAATGTAGAGAAGGCTTCGATTGAATTTCGTTTAACATCAAAGTCATCAAATTGTTTTAAGGGAGTTGATAATCTCAGTTAGGTGCGACTCAATCATTGGCAAAGCCTTATCTACATTATTAGCCCAACCAGACCTCCTCATCCGTTAGAATTTTTGATAGCGAACAATACAACATAGAGAAGGCTTCGGTGGCACATCTTTGCCACTTCTTTAGATATGCATTTTTTCATTATTTATAAAGTTCCAAAATTAAAAGGTTTAATAACAAAAAAAATATTAAGTTTCATGACTTGATGGCATGAAAACGGCTCTACCGACAAACAATTTAAATTAGACCTATTTTTTAGGGCGTTCAATTTCCTTCAAAAATATGTGTAGATAATTATTTTTACTTTTATGGTTTGGCAGATTTGACGCGAAAATAGAATCGAGAATAAAAATCGAAATATTCTTGATGTATCTTTAAAAAAATATTATAGTATATTTTTTTATTGGCCCAGTCTAATGTAAATGGGTACTTAATAATTTTTTTTCCAGAACTGAGCTGTTGCATAATAATCGGAATTATAAATTCGCGATTCGCAAAACTTATTATGATTTTCCCTGGATTGCCTTTCAATATTTATTTAAATTTAAAAATATGTTAATTGACTCGTTAAAAAATAAATGAACTTTTGATTTACTTATGTAAAAGTTACTTAAATTTTTTTAGTCCCATACATAAACTATTGAGTAAACATTACTAATATCAATTTATTAATTATTGAATTAACGTATGCACACGAGTATTGATTGTAAATTTTAAAAAATGCTCACGCATACCGAATTAAACATGTACATATAAGAGTACATGTAGGCATGTGTGCATGTGTGCACATTGCTATATTCGGTCTACGCTGCTACAATTCAGAGGCGAGCTCGTTCCAGATGAATTTTTGCGTTTGGTGACCTTCGCAACGCATCCGACTGAATTTTCGTAGTAAGTACGGCACGCGAAATGCACCTCTGCTGGCCCGCCTGAATTTTCAAACGCTCTGTCTTGCGAACTTAACAGTGGTGTCGCTTCTGTACATTGCATCGGTTAGTGGGCCAGACGAGGCGCGGTGGGTTGGGGAGCACGCTCACAAACTTTACATTAGGTTGCGCGTCTTCCTTATATTCTTTAGTCAATGATTAAACCAACATACAAATGTAAACACATGCTACTCCAACAACTAAGCTGTGCAAAAACAAGAGTGGGCAAAATTAAAAAATCGGGTGTATATAGCATAAAATGAGATGCCTGTCCTGCGATATACATAGGCGAAACAGGTAGAAATCTCAAAACTAGAATAAAACAACATGTATCCATAAATAACACAAAATCAGACGTTAACAAACACATGAGAGAATATAAACATAAATTTGAAAATGAAACCGCCATTAAATTACTGCATCAAGAACAAAAAGGCCATAAACTTGAACTTTTGGAAATGTGGATGTCTAAATTTCTAAGTATATCTTTAGTTCATAAGTATTATTGTATTATTTTTTGCGTTAGATTTAAAGTCCATATGGTACCGCTCGTTCCCGGGTATGTTCAGCCATGCTCGAGCTGTAGACTGTAGGCTCAGTTCTTAGGTTTGGGTGTTTTTCAAGCCATACGGTTTTAGGCGAGACTGTAGAAAGCATCGATGACTGTTGTATTAAACGTTGTCGCTCTCAATTTAGTTGTTCATTGTTCAAACCTACATCCATTGTGGAAACACAACATCGAAAAGAGTTATTTTAACAACCCCGAACAATAAATATATTGTTACAACCAAAAAGTGTATTATTAATCAACATGCTTCTTTAAGCACGGATGGTTTATTGAAATTAATGGAAAACTAATAATAAAGCAGAGCGAACAGTGGAAAAGAAAAACTTTAGAAATTTCGAAAATTCATATTTGGAACACGTGGAAGCCGGCCGGAGTTGGAGTCAGTCAGCCGCCATTGTTGGTTCAGCACCCAGTTCCCGCAAGTGCCTTCAAGAACGCTTCAAGTCAAACAACGAAGAAGCATCGCATGACCACTAGAAAGAGCCGATGCGCAGTAGCGCGGTTCGCCCGTCCTCGTACGTACATTAGAAAATTGGAAGCCAGCCGGAATTGGAATCATCTGTAGCAGCAACAGCAAACCATTCCCGTACGTCTTCAAGCCGCGCGCATGATTGACGCATTCACCACTGCATTTGCAAGATTTCGCATCACGCAACAACGGCGGAAGCAACATCGCATCGCATATTCGCATCACTATAAAATCTTCAACGCCATCACACATAAGAGTCAAATCGTCATCCTACTCCTTATCCTATTCATTTAGTTTTTAGTCTAGCTTTGTATTTAGTAATTCATTGTATAAATTTAAAATGGCAGACCTTAAAACTTTTAAAGCAAAAAGAGGAGCCCTAAAAGCAAAAATTACGTAGTTTAAAGATCAATTGTAGAATTTAAGCCAATGGGCGATGATATAGTTAATGAAAAGTATTTAGAATTAATAAAATTGGCATGAAAAAATACTAAAGGTAATAGATGAGTTCGATGAAGTACAGATTCAAATAGAAATTGGCGTACAGCCAGAGGAGCTGGAAAGAGAAAATAGCGAAAGGGACACGTTTAAAAGGGAATTTTATTCCGCAACAGCTAAAGCTCAGGTTTTAATAAGAAAGTAAGCTAAAAGATTCGCGGACCATGACTGACCATCATTAGCAATAATAGCGGTAATGAAACGCAAAGTGAAAATGGATCTGCAAGCGGCACCGCGCCTATTTCGGATATAAAACTACCCACCATAACATTGCCAAAGTTTATTGGGGAATATGAACAGTGGCTCGAATTACGAGACACTTTTGAATCACTGATTCATGAAAACGCAATGATCAGTAACATACAAAAATTTCATTATTTACGCGCTTCGCTGCAAGGTCCCGCGGCAAATCTCATCAAGTCATTGGAGTTCAGTTCAATAAATTATAAGGTAGCTTGGGGCACTTTAGTAGAACGATATGATAATTCGAGACTGCTTGTGCATAATCACATTAAGTCGATAGTTGAAATGCCAGTTATTAGCGTTGAATCGTCTGGAAAGTTAAGAACATTAGTGGATAATGTATCCAAAAATTTGAGGTCACTTTCCTTACTTAGTCAACCCACATCTGAATGGGACACATTAATCGTTTATTTAATGTCATCTGAGTTAGATGTTGAAACTATACGCGAGTGGGAGAAGTATAAGATTGATAAAGCAGTTCCTAGTTTGGACGAATTCAAACCATTTTTAAAGTCAAGAGCGGATTTAATAGAGACACTTGAAGGAAATAAGCAATGTCAAAAGGCTTCAATTAGGGGTCTCGTCGTCACGGATAAAGAATCAGCAAATAGTCATATCTGTAAGGGTCCCCACTACGCGCCGATTTGCGCTGATTATATGAAATTGTCAATTAATGAGAGAATTGAAACAGTACGCAGGCTTAACCTTTGCATTAATTGCTTAACGTGCGGACATACAAGAATAAACTGCAAGAGAAATGGTTGCAAGAAATGTCATTGGAAACATAATACTCTGTTTCACATTGAAAGAAATCAGACGGGTTCCAAGGATAGCGTTAACGAAAACATTGACAGTAATACCACAAATAATAAGAGCTCTTCTTCCGAGGAAAATTGAAAGGTTGCCCTTTCTGTTTGTCAGGTTATAGTTATGTCATTCTTTCAACCGCTTTAGTCCAATTAGTTGGCAAGGGCGACAAAACCTTGACTGTTCGCGCACTTTTGGACTGTGGGTCTCAGTCCAGTTTTATTACGGAATGCTTGAGCCGAAAACTCATGGTCCGCACAGAAAACATAAACTTATCGGTTCTGGGCATAAATAATTCTCTATCGAATATTCGACATAAATGCGAAATAAGTGTTCAATCATTACGTAGCGCTGTTAAGGCACAATTAAATTGCCTAATTGTCCCGAAAATAACCAATCTGACGTCAAATATTTCTTTGGACATAAGCAGTATAGAGATTCCGAAAAATATTCGCCAAGCAGATCCGGCCTTTAATGAAACAGTCCCAATTGAAGTATTAATCGGAGCTTCTGGCATTTGTTGTGCATAGGCCAAATTTAATTGGGGTCCAAAAGTCCAATTTCAAAAAACCAGACTCGGTTGGATAATTGCAAGTCCTATAGGTCAAGCAAAATTAGTATCCCCGATTTGAAGATGTAACCTAAGTCTTCCACTCGATGAAAAATTATCGCGTTTCTGGAAGATTGAGGAACCAGAACCTTTAAAAGCTTGGTCGCCTGAGGAAATTGAGTGCGAAAATCATTTTATAAAACATACGGGACGTGACGATCAGGGAAGATTCATTGTGACTTTTTCATTTAAAGATCCAATCAAGGAGCTCGGGGAATCTTTAACGCAAGCAAGAAGGCGATTTTTACCTTTGGAAAAGAGGTTACAAAAAGATCAAGTTCTTAAGAAATAAGATTTAAAGTTTATACACGAATACGAAGAGAGTACCCACATGAGTTGCGTAGGACAAACGGATAATTTTAATGACATAAATTGTTACATACCGCATCATGGCGTCGTTCGGCAAAAAAGCTTAACCACAAAATTAAGGGTGGTTTTTGACGCCTCGGCGGCTACGTCTTCTGGAAGATCTTTGAATGATTTGCAGTTAAGGGGGCCATCGATTCAAAGTGATTTAATCACCATCTGCCGGAGATATATCGAAAATGTATCGTCAAGTTTTGGGTAACCCTGAGCAAGGATGTCTTCAAATAATACTTTGGCGAAAAGACCCATCTGACGATATAAAAATACATGAATTAAATACCGTGACATACGGACCACTTCGGGATCATTCTTGGCAATTCACTATTTAAAACAGATCGCGAACGATATACGGTAATCTTACCCAGAAACTGCAAGGGTAATTGAGAACGATTTTTATGTTGACGACCTATTGAGCGGGGCCAATTCAGCAGTAGAAGCGGATGAATTATTAAGAAATGTGTCTCGCGCTCTTAAACTTAATTGCTTCGAATTAAGGAAATTTTATTCCAATAACCCTCAGTTACCAATTTCAGTAAAGGAGAATAAAATAGAAAATGCGCTTATAGACTTCGCTAAAGCAGAAGAAGAAAAATCTCTTGGTTTAAACTGGAAACCTGATACTGCATGTTTAGGATATTCAGTTAAGATGCCGATTAAAACATGTACAAAGCGGGCAATTTTATCTACAGTTGCACAGATTTTCGATCCCTTAGGCTTGCTAAGCTGTTGTCTAATAACACCAAAGAAACTTTTGCAAAAACTGCGGGCTGAAAAAATTCGCATGGGACGAGGCTTTTCCTGTCGGTATTCATTCTATTTGGCTAGAATACAAAACAAACCTGGAGTTGTTGAATGAGTTAACTATTAAGCGAAATATTCTTTGTTCTGATCCAAATGGCATATATAGGGTTGTTCAATTGGGACGGGTCGAAGTTGGCAGCCTGTGGCAGCCATATTGTTTTGTCTATTTCATTCTAACCTATTTTTTATTATTTATTAACTCATGCCAAATCACCATGACCAGTTACACGATTAAGCAGCACGTGCAAATGATAAAATTTGATTACCAAAATGAATATTCGATAGTGCAAACGTTGCGCACTAGATTTATTTCTTGTGGGGTTTTCGAAAGTCGAGGGTCTATGCCAATAGGCCTCAAACGCCCAATGACCTTAAAGCCAACATATCTCAGGCCATTGCCCAAATTCAGCCAGATCTATGCGGCAGAGTTGTAGAAAATTGGACCACTCGGATCCGGGCAACCGTGATAAGCCGCGGCGAACATTTAAATGATGTGGTATTTCATACATAATGGCTAACATGAGCCTTTCAATTAAAAAAATAATTTTGGTAATAACATCGTTATGTTAACATCGACCCGTCCCTATATATTCATGGGTTTTCTGATGCCTCGGAATCCGCGTATGGTGAATTTGTTTACATTAAATCAGTCGACAGGCATAACAGAGTTTCGGTTAATTTAATATGTGCTAAAGCGAAGGTTGCGTCGCTAAAAAAGGTGACTCTTCCGAGGCTGGAGCTTTCCGGCGCCTTAGTATTAGCTAGATTGGTAGAAAAGGTTGAGAAATCCCTACAGCGTTCGATAGACGGAAAGTTTCTATAGACCGATTCGACCATCGTTCTTGATTCACTAAAAAGGTCGCCAAGTGAATTAAGAACATTCGTTTCAAACCGGGTCTCTGGAATACAATCGCTAAGCGAAAATACTCAATGGCTACATGTGAAATGTCAGGAAAATCCAGCTGTTTTGTTGTCCAGAGTTATTTCCCCTGTTAAGGTAACGGTTTCGCGGATTTGGTTGCATAGTCCACATTATCTTAATGAAGTTTACGAAAATTCTCTAAGCGTACAATATAAAGAAGAAAAGGAATTACCTGAATTGAAAGGAGTACCAGTAATATATTTTGCGACTACTAGCAATTTCGTCATTTTTACAAAATTCTCAAGTTTAGAATAGCTTAAGCGCGTTGTAAGCTGGATTTTCAGATTCGTCAATAATTGTACGCGTAATAATTGTGCATTTCTATTAAAAGACAAAGCGGGTCGTGGGTGTAAAATTCAAAAAGGATGCGTTTGCTTTATTACTAAAGCCGTACACTTGGAGCTAGTCACAAGTCTTTCAAAGGACGGTTCAGATTGATGGAATTCTAAATTCTAGTCCTCTGTCCTGTAGCCCTCATGATCTGCCTCCTATAACGCTTGCACATTTTCTCGAGTGTATTTTAGCATATCCAGCAGCTAAAGCAGCACTTCTGGGAGCGCTGGAATAAGGAATATATCTCGGAGCTACAAGTTCGAACTAAGTGGACCAAGGGAGAGCCAAATCTGAAGATGGTTTCCCTAGTATTAATTAAAGAAGGTAACCTGCCGCCTTTAAGGTGGAAGATGGGCATATCCTGGAAGTGACGGGATCGTTCGCGTTGTTACTTTAAAAACAAGTTCGGGTGTCACCAAACGCGCAGTTACAAAGCTATGTGGTTTGCCAGTAGAGCAAGATGATAAGTTCAGTGATCAAGAAATTTAGCTTTGATTGTTGAAAAAGCTCACCCCTTTCAAGGCCGGAGGCATGTCTAAATTTCTAAGTGTATCTATAGTTCATAAGTATTATTCTATTTTTTTGCGTTAGATTTAAAGTCCGTATGGTATCGCTCGTTCCCGGGTATGTTCGGCCGTGCTAGAGCTGTAGGCTGTAGGCTCAGTTCTTAGGTTAAGGCGTTTCTCAAGCCAGACGGTTTAAGGCGAGACTGTAAAAAGCATCGTTGACTGTTGTATTAGGCGTTGACGCTCTCAATTTAGTTGTTCATTTTTCAAACCTACATCCGTTGTGGAAACACAACATCGAAAAGCGTTATTTTAACAACCCCGAGCAATAAATATATTGTTACAACCAAAAAGTGTATAATTAATGAACAGGGAGAAATTAACAAACTATTACAAAAAAGTAATCACCAGTGTCTAAATGACTAAGTAAATCCTACCTATAACCCGATATTCAAACACCTTAGATACACATGACAGTAGTCAGCACACATCCTGTATATTAAATCGATCAACTTGTATGAGAATTTAGAGCCCATGACAATGCAAACAAAATGACTTAACATCTTATAGAATTAAATAATCTAAAAAGACACGGGGCTTAGTCAAAGTTGAAATTATTAGATTCTAAAAGTAATATAAAATTAAATTAAAATAAACTGTGTTCGAAATTAATGGAAATTTGTAGCTCCTATAGTGATTTGTCGTTGTAAGTAGAAAAATTTTAGCCTGTAGAGTCATTAACTGTAACCTTTTTTTAGTTGCACTGAAGATACCAATAATTTGCGAAACTAGTCTGCAAATAAAATTATAAAAACCATATATGCAAGTAAAACTTTATTACACTCCTCTCTATCTTTTATGCAAATGTTCAACCAAATTCAGGTCAAAAGGTCCTGTCGATATAGGCAATGGTACAATATTAATCCCAATGTGCAGTCTGTACAATTGCATGATTAAACCCACCCTCTCAGTTGCTAAAGGTGTGTCTGCTTGCGTTGACTTGGAGAATTTTAATGACGAACCAATAGACAAACATTTACAACCAATCAAAGTGACACAATTTAATGAAAATGAATATGAAATGTACAGTATGGAAAATTGCTCAAATAAATTTAAATTTCCAAATATTAAAGAACATCTTAGACTTGATCACTTGAATGAAGATGAAACCTGAAGCATTGTTACACTCTGTAAGCAATATGCCGACGTCTTTCATTTCGAAGAACAAGAATGAACATTTACTAATGTAGTTAAACACGAAATCCGGACAAAAGATGAAATTCCTGTATACACGAAGAACTATAGATACCCCTGTGTCCATAAAGCCGAAGTGCAGAAGCAGATAAATAATATGATAGAGCAAGGTATAATTAGACCAAGCAATTCATCATGGTCATCCCCTATTTGGGTAGTCCCAAAAAAATTAGATGCTAGTGGAGCAAGGAAATTGAGAAGTGTTGTAGATTTCCGTAACAATAATGACAAAACAATTGACGACAAGTATCCCATTCCTAATATCTCAGAAATCCTGAACAAACTAGGCAAGTGCATGTATTTTTCTACCCTAGAACTGGCATGTGGCTTTCATCAAATTGAAATGGCACCTTCAGAGATGTACTGAAAACCGCGTCCACTGTAGAAAATGGACATTACGAAAACTTGCGAATGCCATTTGGGCTAAAGATTGCACCCGCCACTATCCAGAGACATGGATAATGTTTTAGAAGGGTAGCAACGCGATATATGTATGGTGTACATGGACGATATTATTATTTTTTCCACTTCATTACAAGAACATGTCGTAAGCATACAAAAAGTATTTCAAAGGCTTAGAGAAACATATTACAAAATACAATATGATAAGTCAGAAGTTTTAAGAAAAGAAGTAGAATTCCTAGGTCATGTAATCACACCAGAGGGAATAAAACCAAACCCCAATAAAATAACAAGCATCCTAAATTATCCAGTTCCTAAATTAGTGACGGAAATAAAGAAATTTTTAGGTTTATTAAGATGTTACCGAAAATTTTCTTTTCAATATGTTTAAAGCTACCCCTCTTACACCGTAAGTTTCGAGTTTATAATAGTACATTATAGACTAAAGGGTAGAAGTAAGATTTTATAGCTGTGGGGCGAATTCCGAGCCGTAGGCGAGGGATTCAACGCACCGAAGCTATAAAATCACTTCTACCCCGTGGTTTATATGCTATTTTTTTCTCAACTAGTGCCTTGCTGTTCGCAAATTGTTTAAAATTCAAGCTTACTTAAATTCAAAGTGTTGACGCACAAAACTTCAAAAAATGTCAAACCCCCTTTTAGAGGTGGCCCTAAAATAATGAAAAAGTACTTAGAGATTCATAATGTGGTCATGTGATCACATAAAGTCATGGTTGATTGGTTGAGGTGGCCATGATATAATGAAAAAGTCCCTAGAGACTCGTAATGTGGTCATGTCATCACATATTTGTAACCAGGGACGACCGGGGTTGAGAAAATCAACTTTTCAGGTTAAAAATTGAGCAAATAATGACAATTTCTGGAACTAGTAGAGAAAAAAATAATTTATCATGGTCTATTGTGTCGAAAGCTTTAGACAAGTCAATAAACACTGCTCCTACTGGGTTACTGTTATCAAGGCTGTTTGTGATAAAATCTGTTAGGCGGTTTATTGCATCATTCGTACTTCGGTTTGGCATAAATCCATATTGTTTTTTACTTATAATATTATTGTTCATTAAGATACGTTTTAGTCTGTTAAATATAATTTTTTCAATAAATTTTGATATATTGGAGGTCATCGCTATAGGACGATAGTTATTCAAACACTTTTTGATCCGGCTTTAAATATAGGTATTATCTCAGCTGTTTTAATACAATTAGGAAATATTCCAGAACTTAGACACAAATTTATTATATGACTAATTGGTATAGCGATTTGGCTTTTGCATGTATAGCATCAACTTATCATGCTTATTTTTTAACATTGACGTGTTTTCAGATATTTCGTTTGGCGTTGTAGGTGACATGAATATTGATTGGGTTGAAGCTTTTTCTACATTATAATTCACTTTGTCTGTTGGAGTTTGTATCTGATTCGCCATATTAACGCCATATATTAATTGTAGCGAAATAATTATTAAATTGATTACATATTTCCTGTTTATCAGATATCTTAACATTGTCTTGGCTTATTATTGACATAGTTTCGTTACCTTTTGTACTATTTTTCTGTGTTAACTTTTGTTTTACATATTTCCACATATTACTACAATCATATTTATCAATTTCATGTAGTTCATGTATAGTTTTTGCCTTTTTGAGTAATTTATACTATAGGTTCGCATATTTTAGTTAGTTCCCTTATCTTCTACTGGAATTTTGCCTGCCTTCCATTTTTTGTACAATTTATGCTTTCTTTTACAACAATTTATGAGACCTGTAGTGATCCATGATTTTCTTTGCCGATTAATTTTCGTTTTTACCAGTTTTGTTGATTTATCAATTATTGTTTTTAGTAATTCTATGGTTTTTACGGTAGCTTTATTTACATCATTCTCTTTCCTTATAGTATCCCAGCTTATTTGACTTCCGTGTGTTATCAAGAGTTTATAATCAATTTTTCCCTGTTCCGTTTCTTTTCTGTTTATGAATTGTTA
>JARJDY010056457.1:0-13291 GCA_030264615.1 Cypha longicornis
GAGAGAGAGAGAGAGAGAGTTCGCGGGGTCGACCTATTCTTGCCTCTGCTCGTTGTGGATGCTGTCCGTTCGCGTTGTGTTCCTCTGCTTCTTACTTACGAAGAGAAAGATTGCATTACGAAATTGCCGGCTATTAATAAATACCTCCACGGCACTATTGCATAAATATTTCTGCGGGACCAAGCCTCTAGCCACGGGGTAACAAGTACATACAATACATACATATGTATGGGTACCTTCAGTTCAGACTTGTCGATACCAAACCTACCACTCTACAATGTTTTTTAATCGCGCTATTTCGAGATCAGAGAAATGCGAACATATTTCCAAATGGTCCGATTTTCCAAGCGACGCAAACCCATTTGGAAGTGGCTCACATTAACGTACATTTTCGTTTTATTTTATTTGACTAAGTTCATCGATACAGTTGCGCTCGTATCTGGATTGCCTCACCTCATCACATATTGCCATATTTAATGACAGACTAGAGTACTCAGATGAAGAGCGTAGATATTGCGGGCGGGTCCGTGGGAAAGTAGCTGTGTACCCCTCGGCTTGAGGTCACGCGCTGACCCCGCTCGCGGAACCCCGAGCCCCGCACCGCAGCATACGGTATTAAGAAGAAAAGTCCACGGCCCAGAAACTCTAATGTGAGCATCATATACCTCCGCGACCTACACCCGCCGCCGCTCGCGGAACCCTTCCGTCAATTAAACCATTATATTTTCTATCGCCTTCGCAATCGCACAAATTGATTCGCAAAAACCCCATCTCTAACGGTTTTCCTCGACAAGCAAACAATTTCTTTTGCATGCCTCATATTTCACAATCGACAATGTATGTACCTTTCAAGGAAATCTAAGTACAGGTCGTTCGAGGCACACTACGACCGAAGAAGTGTGGTAGCTTCAGATGTATTGACGATATTTGCAGCGCACCTCGAACGACCTGTACATGCATGTACTATTAGGTTTTGCTTTTTTCTATATAAATAATAAAAATAGCTATTAATTCAACGCGCCATGTATATATATATGTATATATAAATATATAGATAGACACATATAAATCAAAAAGAAAAAACGCAATAAAGGCACCAACATGCGAGATAAAATAAGAAAAAAATTAGTTCGCTCCACTCTGGAGATGGTAGTGGCTGATAGAACATCATTAAAGAATATATTGCACTATAAGAACATTACTTTACCACAGGTTCAGCCGAAGAACGACCAACCGCCGGTAAAGCTATATAGGTATATAAACAGAGCCCGTGCTTTACTTTACTTGATCCTCATTACTTTCGTTACACCATTATAACGAGCCGTTGTGTAGTAATTAAAATATGACCTCAGAACGCCCACACCAAAGAAGTTCTCCTCGTATCTCAAAAGGATCATTCCTAGTTTCGGTTGAGTAATCGTTTTTGTGTTATTTTTTTATTTCCTCTCTACTCTCGTTCGCCGTTTTGTTTTCCTTTTAGGTAATCGTTGGCCTGAGGGCTCCAAGAATCCGAGCTCTTCATCTCTTTTTCTCCGTCGTGTCCGTTCGTGAATTTTCAGTACACTTTGTTCTATTCGCATTTTTACTAATACCCATAAAATAATTGGGCTAAAAGTGATAAATAAAAAGAAGCATGGGAATCAGCCAGCTGCGGAGGCTGACATTTATATAATATATATGTATGAACAGATATTAGCGAAGAAGTTCTCGTACTGTTGAAACACGTACACGCTAAACTTAGAAAACGGATGCGAATTTATCGGTGAACTATTATTGCGAGCGAAACGCTAAAGAAGTACAAATTAACATATGCACAAGCACATATATTTAACACGTTTCCCACGTGCAATAAATTCAGCGGCGACAATAATTCGATTATGCCCTCGTGCTTGCAAAGCTCAAGGAGCTTAGGAATGCATGCAATGCGAAAATGCGTCGAAATCACTTAATTCCAGTTCGGAAAAGCCATTCCTCTTGCATTGATAATTGGGGTATGTTCTTAAACGCTTGAGGTCAACGTTGATGTATCGTTCGCTGACGTCCGTACGCAATGCTGCGATTAATCGTGAATAATGACATAATTATTGCGCTTCGGCAATTTGAACCTCTAATTGGGATTCCTAAACGCGGAACCCATTAAGATGCTCTGCGAATTAATGGCGCATTGTGCGATTGTAGCTAGCGCGAACGTTATCCTTGCTGTCCATTTAGAGAGACGCTCATTTTGGCCATTTTCGCACGAATGTGATAAAGCTTTCCCGCGTGAAGTGAATCGGCTATCGACTGCGCGAATAATAATTTACAGTATGCATGATAATCCGCTACTATCTCATCGTAAAACAAGGCAACACAAATGCATAAGTGTTAAACATTTATGCCTATTTGACAATTTTATGATGTCATAAAGTCTATAAAGCTGTTATGGCTAATTAAATTTATGTCGGAAAATAACAATATAGCGTTGCAACTTATTATCGCTCCGCGAGAGGGTACAAACAACGCGAGGATCACGTATCAATCCTCTTTCAAAGTCCTGGCTTATTTTTAAATCTAAACGGAACAAATGACTTTTTCACAGGCAATGAGCGGTTTTCTAATGATGATGACGCAAAATGGTAAACTGCTCTACATCTCTGATAACGCCGCCGAATACCTAGGACATTCTATGGTAAGCTTTGAAGAATGCTCAAGTTCCTAAGAACGAAATTGCCGCAGTTCAAATAGCGTAACTGTAAATGAACATCGCGTTTCAGGAGGATTTACTTATTCATGGAGATAGTGTTTACGATATAATAGATAAGCAGGATCATCAAGCGATCCAGTGTGAACTGGGTCGACCAGTCAATCCCGGAAACGCCAACAGTATCAACGACGAGATGCGTCTGTTCCTTTGCAGGATGAACGTCTCGAGGAACGCTCGACGCCAAATGAGATTCGGGGATCAAAAGGTAAGAATTTGTATGCAGAAGAGTTCGCTTAGATTGATCGATTCGCGCGAAGGAAAACAATCGACTACCAGTCTTTAGGTGCAGATCTAACAAAAGCTTCTGTGTCCTTTCAACGCTGAATTCCTCCCACACCGGTAAAGCACACAAGCGGGAATTTAACTAAATGCGGGTTTCGCATTCACAATGCAACACGTAATACCGTTTATTATTGTTATCGTTATTTGTTGTTGAAGCTGCAGTTAACTTTACTACTGCTGCATATATTAAGAATACATTTCGACTTCGGAGAAAGGCTTCGGATGATTTTCAGCAAGCGACGCGCACACAGGATTCCTACGCGCGTGTTCTCTTGTGCAGACTGAGTTAGGGTCGATCGGGTTACCACGAGCATTGCATTGTGCAAAGATGCATCTAAATAAACGCTAGCACTCATTACAATGCGAATTGACAATGCACACTCTATCTATTTATTATCACGTGTCGGAAATGAAATGCTAGCTTAAGGACCTCCGGCCAATTCGGTACTAGCGCGCGGATCGCGGACCGCGGAATCCTTCCCCGGTCCGGTCCCATCCAAGCATGTATGGATGGTTTATGAGTTACTGGTAGACGTATTATGTAAAGCAGGTACAGGTGAGAGCAGTGTTAGACGCCCACTCTGCAACTTATGGAAATGATGCTCATTGAAATACCAAAGCGCCACTGCGAATGCAGAGCCACTGTTTCGTGTCGACTGTTTGTTATTACGCTTATCTGTTCGCAGGTGGTATTGGTGCAGGGTCGGTATTTGTCATTCCTTCCGCTATGCAGTCGCAACGAGCCAGTCTTTCTCGCGACCTGCACACCCGTCGCGATGCCAGAGACGCGCGAATGTGTTGTGCAGGGAGCGACGAATGTCTTCACTTCCATACACTCCATGGACATGAGATTTATCCATATCGATACCAAGTTAGTATGCATTTACTCTATCGATCGCGATCCTTCTTTTGTATTCGGCTCGGTTCAATATACGGTTTGCTCGTGATATTGGGGCGGTCTTTGCGCGCTCCAGGTCAGCGGGTCATCGTGGGGCCGCTTCGCTTCGGCGACATTTTCAAGCTTTAAATCACGCTCACTTGCGCTCCTCATCTTATTGCAGTGGCGAATTCTACCTTGGCTTTTCGCGCGAAGATCTGCAAGGCGTATCGTGGTACCGACTGCTGCACTGGGACTCGACGAGGGAAGCCCAAACGAAGCATAGATTGAGTATTATAGAAGGCCGGTGCCTTCTTCGGCTTGAATCTAATTTTAGTATTTCAGTTACGCAATCGGAACAGGAACGGTCCTGCATTCTATTAGCTCAATTTCAGAAAAGGTCGGGCGACTGGATTTGGATGCATTGCGTCCTCCAGGTCAAAGAGAGTTCCGAAAGTAGCCAGCAGCCAGTTATAGTTTGTACAAATCAAGTGCTTAGTGAAGCCGAGTCTTCAGTTATGAGAACTAACAATTGGCTTTATCATTACTATTCCGTCCAAAATAAACTCCAGTATGGTCTAGCGTACGACGTCGGCCCACCGACGCGGCTTTTGTACTATCCCGACCACCAGCAAGGGGCCGATTTCAGCGTTTCCCACGAAACCGCAACGTACACTCATTTAACGCCAATGCCGACGATCCACAATGCGAGTCACCTGTCTCATCACGCCACTTCTACTCAAGCACATCACACCCAGCAGCACCAGCACCACCAGCGCAGATTGGGCGATGCGGAGCCTGTCGACTACTCCTACAGCAAACGTAAATCCAAAGATCTCCAGAGTCTAGAGCTTGAAGTATCGGACGCGAATATCTCCAACGACATCGAGCTCGACAGGAGCTGCGGCAGCGGGGGTGGCTTGCTGGTGCTGTCGCATGTGACCGAACGGATTCCTAGAACGCTACTAAAAGTTGATCCTAGCGAGTTAATGGACCAATGGAATCCCAGCCCGCCGTGGTCGGACACCTTGCAGAAAGTCCCCGATTTGTGCCATCAAGAACTTAGTCCTTATATAGGCAGCACGCCGCCCACTCCGACAGCAACCCCAAGTACAAACCACGCCAGTAGCGCCTTTACTTTCGACTGGGTTCCCGAACAGTACGTACCTAGCTTAACTTCAGCAACATTAATTTCGTCCGTTGACAATGAATCTGACAGGCAAATTAATTGGAACCATACGGAACATCGACTGTTTCCTTTGCAACCACCCCCTAAGCGCAATCAGCCCCCTCATGGAGGCCGCTCGGATACCGCCGATCGCGATACACCTTAGCAAACGCTATAGGCCATGCAATACTCCGGTCCGGTCCGGTGCAATATTAGTTGAATTTTTACGCAAGTGATTAAAGAAGAGCATTAAGTTCTCATAAAAATTAGATAATTCTTTTCTTTTTCAAAAGTAGTGAGGTGCTGCTAAAATCACTACACTAATGCCGATCAAACTTGATAAGATCAAAAGAAAACTACTGTGGTTCCTCCTAATATTAGTCCAATGAAGGACGCCTGCGTGCATTAGCTTGTGATAGAACTTTGTACGAATTTGTTAGAATTGTTTTAAAAAATGTGTGCTGAATAATAATTAGTACAACTTTATGATATACAGTGTCACAATGACCCACCTAGTTCCTTTTATTGTAGGTAAATGTAGCTGAGTAACTACAATTGTAAACAATACAGTATTTAATTTTAACGAATGTGGTCAGTTTTAAATTTATTACCAGTGTCCAATAGTACATGAGCTCCATGGAGTCTTTTAATTTAATTTATATTCAAATTGTTAATTTTTCTGCATGTGCGATTGGTTCATGGGGCAAACTATACAACGATGTGTATGAATGAAACGTAAAATTTTCTTCTTGAAGTTATGAGGCAATTGTGGCTAATATTATTATCGTTCAAGAAATATTGATAAGCAAATTGTAACTTAAACTTAGCCATAAAAGGCAATTCCTTGATGTACAAGGCAGACAACGGAATTTGAGCATGAACTTTACCATTTAATCATTACAAAATACGTACTGCAAAAACAATTCCTATTTTTTTAATATATTGTTTTATTTATGAGATTTTTATATTTATAAGGTAATTCTAATGCAATTAAACATACTTTTTTTTTATAAAATTAAAAGTATTACATGAGATGGTATTGGTCGGTGTTCTTGTTTTATCATTTTTGATCCTGAAACCCTCAATTTATATACATTTGTGATATAAATTCATAATTTCAACTTGCCAAAAATAATGCCTCGTCAACTATTTTCAGAAGGTTCGGATCGGAAGTCACTTTACTTCTGTATTCCAATAGTCCTTGCTTATCGTGCGAACTTATCAATAAGTTCACGACAAGTTGATGACATTTAAACTTTTTCCCTAAATAAATACTCTTTTCCACGTCGCTATGTTTCTTTAAAAATTCCTCTATTAGGAGGCAAGGCGCATCGTGATTAAATAAGCAATATGCTACCAATTCACAAGGGATTTTTGATTTTATCGTTGTCTTTTTCGAAAACCAATTCTAGAAGAAGCTAGTATTTGAGTACCGCGTGATTTTAATTTGGCGCGTCAGTAGGCCAGCATGCGTTGAAGAAAGCTTTAATCGCTACTGCGCAGACGCACTAGTATTGACCAAGAGGCAATTAGAAGTTCTAGGTTTAGTAAATCAGCAGAACTAGAGCTTACAGCAAAAATGATATGATTGTAAACACTTTTACCGAAAAGTTTGAAAACTTAATAAAGCGGTTTTTTCAAAGTGACATAGAAGGCTTTGATCGATAGCGCGCAGTTTTATTACGTGACAATTAATTATCATTCATGTTATATGCTTCAATTGTATTTTAAGTGAAGTAAAATAATTTTGGTTTGCACCAAGTGTTTTAGCGATTTTGTTAAAAAAGGATATTTTGAATGGACCAGAAAAAGGTAAGGAAAATTGCAAATATCTACCTACCGATTTTTGAAATATGTCTTGTATACTTCTCCACTTTTCATGTGCCGCGCATACGTTTAAGAGGACCCATTCAACCTTCACGTCTGATATTTTAAGCTCTTTTGCAAGCCCCATAAGATCAACCACATTTGAGAGGTTATCAATTTTGTCTCTACATAGCTCCGCGAATAATGTAGTGGGCACTTCAGATTTAACATTACAAGATTGTCTAAACTCTAAATTAGCATGTTCAATAATGATTGCTATGAAAGTCACTAAAAAATTCTTACCAAGAAATAATTGATGATTGCTAAGTATAGACTTTTCATAGCTATCTAACAAATTTTGGGAGTGTTCTAAATTAAACTTACACAACTTTTTTAATTGGCTATCAGGTGATGAATGCATTGTTGAAAGGTAGAATAAAAGAGACTACAAATAGAAAATAATGATAATAATACAAATAAGACAACAAATACCATATTGCTTCTGCAATTTGTAGCCCTAAAAGCAAATAAATTTTAGTGAAGACATGAAAATATGAACCACCTATTTACATATATAAAAGGTCTAAACTGTGTAAGTCATTGTGCAACATCAAGTATGTTGCATATTGTTCCAGAGCAACAGAGCTATAACTTAAGTACTGATATAAAATTCTGGGTTTTAATGTCTGAGCTAAAAAGAGAATAACCTGGAATATTTCTCAATAAATATTTTTTCCAAAAGGAAGGCATAAGGCTTTACTTGTAAAATAACATTTCCATCATAACTTTCAATGGCTCTATTAAGCAGAGCAAATTTTTCCTGCTCCATTTTGAAATGAACAAGTTGAAAGGGTTTTCCCAGAAACATAGATTTTATGGTTTCATTACATGATGAACCTGAATCTTGGCTGACTACTTTTATATCTTCAAGAACTAAGAAGCAATTTAAGAAAATTTGTTGCATAGCTTTGCTTACTGAAATTTAAGTTTTCTTTTGATGTTAATGATGGCAATGGTATTACAGCAGATGCACCAATGGTTGAACCAAATAAAGAGTCTTTTTCCTCTCCTTGAAATAACTCATCTTCAAGAAAGTCCTGGAACTTTTGATTGTTTACAAGATTTTAATTTACTACAAGTAATACATCATCCTCAAAGTGGAATTTATTTCCAGAGGTCTCATTCCAAAAATCGTCAGCATTTAAATCAATATTAAAAGCCATTTTAGGTATTAAAAAAAATTAAATGACAATGCTATCACAACAAAATGCTAAAATATCAGCTGATTTAAAATTAGTAGTGTGAAATTCCGATTCGTGAAGGCGCCAGCTACCGGAGTGAGATTTCCCGCCGTTACTTTAAAGTTTCAGAGAGCGCAGTCTAAAAACGTTTGTGAAAATAAGATATTCTCTCAAAACCGGCATTTATAATAATGAGGGGAAAAAGCTATGTTGTTTCATGACTTTTTCGTACAATATAAAATATATTTTGCTTTTTCACTTAAATCTTTGCTTATTTGTCAAACATTGGTGCCCTACTATGTCAACTATTGGTGTTTTCAATCGTAGAAAGAGATAAAATAAGACGAAGCTTTCTTTACTTTGCATTATGCTTTTTGTTTTTTCTCGATATCTCACATACTTTAGGAGATATGACCAAAAGCTCTAAACGAGCTTTTGCCCATAAGTCGCGTTCTAATTGTCCTATAAAGCTGATTTAAAAACTGACGACTAAAGAAGTCTGGAGCCTGTTTTAAAAAACTTGTTACAAGACCCAAAGTAATATACAACGAATTATTTTAAGAAGTCAATTATCATGATATTTAGTCAATTTATAAAAGCCAAATTGCATTATTTTATTTCTAATCTGCGTCGACTATTAGTGCTTTATATCAAGCCCATGCAGCGATCAGCTAACAAAGTTGGCCAGATATTCAACATTTCAATTATTTTTTTCAGGCCCCTGAAAGGCTTGAAAGCACCCAAACGACGCGAAATAGAAAGCGCCATTCTAGCGAGGATATTTATTATCAATTAAGCACCCCTGATTCCTCGGAAATCACACTTTCCCCCACGTCCTCCGAGGCGCAGTTAGCATTAATAAAAAAATTTTCGACTGTGTCTTTTAAGTCTATTTTCAGGCGATCTTGTTCTAAGGGTGCGTCTTATTTGCCAACAATCCCTGAAGAAAAAACTTTCATTCCGAGGCCTCTATTCTCTGTAGATTCTGAATATATTCCTGAGGCTGAAGAAGTCTCAACAGCGGACCCCTTCGCAATAGACTGGAATATACCCCCCTCGTCTAATGAGCTAAACGATAATGCTGACAATGACTTTGGTCAATTACGAGTCCTAATGTATGCTTCGAGGTCGGTGACATCAAGCGAATATGATACACCTCCGATAAGTTCCTTGGATTTAGATGTTGATATTCCGGAAGAAGTCAGCTCCATGGAGCTGGATGAAGGCGATCTCAATAACGGCAAGTTTCAGTAAAATATACATAAATATTTTAAAAACTCTCAAACACGTCATGGTTCCTTCAAATTACAGGTAGTGATTCTAAATTTCTATAGAAAGTTGAACTTTTTTAAAAATTCGTGAGTCGGTTGAAAAGCGGGGATAAATTATAAATTTTGATACTGCTAGCGCCATCTATCTGGCTGCTCTTAACTAATAATATCGATAGTTCGGAAAAAGCTTAATTTTGGACTAATTTTTAAACATTCGCGACAGAACTCGTGCGTGGATTGCTATTTTACGCACTGATTCCATATATACGCACCTGGACGATAAAAAATTTGAGGTTTTTTGCGTAAAAAAGTGATGTGTTACTGAAACGACTATCGATAATGAACTCACCATAATATCGATTTTTCATTGCTTCCTTCCACACAAGCTGTTTGGCAGCAGGAATGGTCGCTGATTGTTATGTTATTTAAATTCTGTCTGTGTTGAACGCATTTGAAGC
Organism: Cypha longicornis; assembly: GCA_030264615.1. Lineage (NCBI taxonomy): Eukaryota > Metazoa > Arthropoda > Insecta > Coleoptera > Staphylinidae > Cypha > Cypha longicornis. The sequence continues at coordinate 9,847 of JARJDY010056457.1, forward strand.
GCTTTAATTTTTATAGTGTTGTGTAAAATGAAACATCTGCATAATAAAAATTAAATATTCTAATTTTTGATAAGGCATTTAGAGCTGATTCGTAAAAACAACTGTGGACAGCTAACCTATAAACGTTTAATTTTACGAGCGAAATAATGAAATCTTGTGAAATACGCTTGGATATACAAATTATTATCTAAAAACGAACTTTTATCTTTCCAAAAACATACACAATAAACATCTAAATAAGCTATGTTTACCAGTGCAACCAGAAGTGGTTTTGGAGCCACCTCAAGTAACCTCACTTTTTTCATTTGGGCTTAGATTATTTATTCAGTAAATTTCTAGCATTTGGTTCTGCCGCTAATCCGAACCCATTCGGTTCCTCACAAATGTTTTCCAACAACAGCAGCTTTGTAGCCCCTGTTTTTGGCCAAACGGCCACAGGGGTCTTTGGTTCTCCACAAACACAACCACAAAGCCAACTATTCAGCTCTGGAAATGCCACATTTGGTGCCACCACTCAGCCTGCTTTTGGTAAGTGCTAACTTATTAATTACATGGATATGTATTTATTTATTTTCTGCTTTGTTTATCTAGGAAGCACTTCACTATTTAGCCAACAAGCCACTCCAGCTTCAACATCTCTCTTCATGGGCTCAAATACATTTGGTGCCCAATCTAAACCAGCAGGGTTTGCCTTCCCTGCTCCTCAAAGCAGCCTATTTGGACAAACTGCCCAGCAAAACCAACAGAGTAACATTTTTCAACCGTCAACGTCGTCCAATATTTTCGGCTCCTCTGGTGGCTTTGGTGGCACTGCACAAGCAACCAGTGGAACCACTATTAAATTCTCACCAGTTACCGGCACTGATTCTATGCAGAAAAGTGGCAGCACCACTGTAATTAATACTAAACATCATAGCATCACGTGCATGAAAGAATATGAATCAAAGTCATTTGAAGAGTTGCGTTTTGAAGATTACAGCGCTAATAGGAAAGGACCCGTAAGTGGCGGCTTCGGAAGCTCAGGTTTTGGAGCTACACCTTCGCTCTTTGGCCAGCCAGAAAACAAACCGACATTCGGAGCAACAGGTGGCTTTGGGAATACCTCATTCGGAATGCCCACTCAAACCCAATCAGCAACAGGAGCGTTCGGGAAAACCCCGTCTGCATTTGGAGCAACTACAACCACAGCTAGTGGATTCGGCTTTACAGGTCCTCAGAATTTATTTGGCAACACGCAAGCCGCGAAGCCCTTCGGTCAAACAAGTCAAGGATTATTTGGAAATACGCAGACGCAGCAACCGTCAACTTTCGGCACCTCTGGAATATTCGGGCAGCAACCCAGTACCCAAGCTAATGCAGCTTTCTATAAGCCGACGCAGCCCACTTTCGGAGCCACTCAAACCGGAGGGTTCTCCGTTTTCGGGCAAACTCCTGCTTCAACACAATCCACCAACTTATTTCAGACGTCAAAACCGAGTACGGGATTTAGTATGTTCGGCCAAAATACAACAACTACGGCTTCTGGATGGTCCGCTGCTCCTGGATTCGGAACGAACACTGTCTTTGGGAAAACGTCTCAGCCTACATTCGGGCAACAGCCGCAGCAAACGTCCGCTTTTAATACTGGACTTACAATGCAGAATCAGCCCTCATTATTTGGAAATTTGGGAACCAAGCCTGCTTTCGGTACGACTCCGACTACGAATTTGTTCGGGAACACTAATACGATGCAGTTATCCAGTGGGCTTTCACTAAATCCGCAGCAGCCAGCTCAAATGTTAACCTTGTCTGCTAGCACACAGTCGGATGAGCTGAAAACTTTGCTAACCAGTTCAGATCCCTATGGTTACTCGTCGTTCTTGGATAGTGTCAAACCTACGAAAGGGGAAACTCATTACTGCACAAACCCCAAGGAAATCGAAACCATTATAACATCCAATGAGAAAGTGAAACATTCTTCACCTAAAGAGAAAACAATCCAAGCCACTGATCCCTTAACATCCAAGTGGCAACTATTTGAAAATGATCCTGGAGAAAGGAATATTGATGAGTCCGTAAATTCCGACGTGAAACGTAATCCCAGAAGATTGCATCTGCGCAATGCTTGGCCGGGTGAAAATAAGAAGGAACCAGAGTGGATCATCAAGGACGGGAAAATTGTGAATCCTGCAGACTCTCCCAACAAAGAACCCGTTTTAAAGGATCAGTTGAAGTTAGCTAGCCTTATTGACGATGATAAGGAGCGAGCAGAAGAAGCATCAACACCGAAGTCTAACAAGAAAGATAATCAACGCGGAAGCTTCAGTCCCCGCGCTTCCTATTCTGCTAAGTCTTCCGCATCATCCTCGCTTCCTTCAACACCCCCTCAAAAAGCAAGCGCATGCAACGTTTGCACACAGTCCCCGAGCGAGACGGACCTTGCCAGAAGTCCCCGAAAGCCACCAATTGATACTTGCGGAGTGATTTGCACGCGACCGGAGTATTACACATTGCCTGCTTTGGATAAATTGGTCCAATATAAGAATCCCGACGGTAGTTGCTTCATAAAAGGCTTCACGGTTGGTCGAAAGGGATACGGTAACATCCACTTCTTCGACTTGATGAACGTCGCTAACTTGAACATTGATGAATTGGTACATATTCGTTATCGCGAAGTTACCGTTTACCTCGACGATGATAAGAAACCAGCTGTGGGCGAAGGATTGAACAGGCGAGCTCAGATTACTCTGGATCAAGTCTACCCTAAGCATCATTTAACTCATGAACCAGTCACTGATCCCGAGAAGATAATGGAAGAAAACTACGCTGACTTTTTGAAGAATTACTGCAATGAAGTCGGCGCCACATTCTGCGATTACAGGCCAGAGACGGGCTCCTGGGTCTTTCTCGTCGACCATTTTTCCACCTGGGGTCTTGGAGAGCGCGACGAGGTCGGTAGAAGAGAAAAGCACGACGACACAGAGACGGAGAATCAAGCGGTTCGCGAAGAAGTTAAAGATGTGCCTGCTGCGCCCCGTGGCTCTCATGGCTTGGGCGGAGTTGTTGCTGACTCAGTCACTCCATCATCGAATGTCAAAATAATAAGCAACATGATCGTAAAAAGCAGTCCGCCTCAACCGTTCTTCGTTGATGCGTACGCTGACAATGCGCAATACTTTGAACCATTGTGGGAGCAAGACCGCAAATCTAAGCGAACCGAATCAATTGAAATCATGAAAGATGCCTTCTTTGATGACCCAAAAAGACAGAAGATGCACTACGATGAGGAGATTTTTGGAATAGCTCCTTCAGAGTTTATGGATGTGACTTATTTCACTCAGCGAGAAACTGAGAAGGTCCAAAGTTACGCGCCAAGTCACCAATTGACTTTCTTTCGTTTATGCCATCCACCGAGCGCCAACATTGAGAACTATTCGTTGTCCGAATGCAGTGTCATGGACGCTGC
>JARJDY010057023.1:0-26642 GCA_030264615.1 Cypha longicornis
TCACCCCGACACGTGTGTCATTTCGTTTGTTTACAAAATACCTCTCGGGAAGCGTGTATAATGCCAACTTGAAATGAGACCAAGAAATACGCAATCAAGTCCCATCTAACACAAGATTATAAGGGATTCCGGGCATGCAAATGCAAATAGTATACCTGCCGCCCCATCACAAGATGTATATATGTATATAGTAGTCGGATAAGTGAAGAAAGCGGCGCATGTACACGTAAAACAAGTAGGAATTATGAAAACAAAAGAAGTAATAAATACGAAGCGGGAGTGGAGACTGTTGACTTGGCGGAAGAGATGCGTTGACAATTAGAAATGAAAACGTTTTGCGTGAAATATGGTTGGTGTGTAGCGATATGTAAGCTATATGTGTAGGTTGCGCCACATATTACGCTCCCAAATTACCTATTTATTACAAGCACGGTTTTCTCATTCAACAAATAGGTCTTGATATGAAAGAGCATTGTTCAGAAACTACTAAACGCTTCAGTTATATATGCACTTTGTTGTGTTTGCGTTATATAAATAGAGGCGAACTGCGGCGGCAGCAGCAGCGGCGGCGACGGCTAACTAAAACAGACACGCATGCATTGAATTATTGAACACATAATCTTTAGTTATAGTAATAATTTTTCTAATTGATTTACTTCAATACGGTAATTGTTTTTAGTGCTTTGAAAAAAGAGGAAAAAAGTTGATAAAGTGGTACGAACAAAAATAAGCAATGGGATATTTATTATTTAATACTAATTCATCGTACGTATCATAGCTATGTTTTATTGAGGGCATTAAAGTGAATATTTACATGCAAGTTTAATGAATAATTTATGGATCAATAAAATGTGTGTGAAGTTAACTCTTTAGGATATTTAAAGTTTCTTTTTACGGCCGAAAAAGTAAGAGTAGAGCTGGCCGAAACAACGTGTTGGCTTATTTTTAAACTAATTATTACCGGATGATGTAATTTCACGTGGACGTGTCGGCCGAAGTGTTTTGCAAGATGAAGAATCAATGCATTTCGGCGAAAGGGAGGTGAAGGCGCCGGGAAAGGTGACACGCGGGCTTCCCTAAAAAACCGATTATCTTTCGAGGATTATTATTTGAATAGTAATCCCAAGTTTAAAGTTTTTTCTCTACCCATGTGGACTTTTTTACATCCCGGGCACGTATTGTAATTTCACGCCAGAGTGTTTCTCCCATGGTAAAAGATTACTGACCTTTCGCGGGGGAGCCCCGAGTGAAAATTTCACGAATAAACTAAAAAAGCGGAGACAAAAAACACGACTGCCACTTTTTGCTAATTATTTTCATTTAAGTTATTGCCGCATATTTTAGTGCTTTAGTGCAGCTTTGACACTCAGCCATATAGAGGTGTTGCTACGATTTTTTCGTTCGTCGCCGCACGAGCTCGAACAAATTTTAAACGCTGTTTGCATAAGTAGGACTAATATTTGCTCGGCCATGCATTTGTTTGTGAATAAAAAGTTATGGAGCAGCGGGTACTACAGTCCTAAATCACGCTTCGGGCGAACTTGCAGGTGACGAAGTAATTAAGGACACCTGCTACACTTTGAGCGGCCTCATCATCAAAATTGTTTAATTCGAAAACAAAAGGCACGTGCTAAAGGGAGAAGAAAGAAGAAACACGAGCAAAGAGCAATTAGGAGAGGTATTATGATTTCCCATATGAGTAAGTGTATTCATATACGTAGGGTGCGGTTGATTACGGTGAGTAAATATAGTCACGAACTAAAGGGTAGGTAGATCTATTTCTAAAGAGCCATTTTTATTCCCTGAGGCCTTTCGCCTCTGTGAGATATGCAAGACAATATTCGCAAAAAACACATTGTGCGTGTTCATTATTTAAGAGCGGAAAACGATTTGCTTAAAAAAAATAAGAAGAAAATAATTGAACGAATCTCAATATGAGCAAGCACACGCTACATCGAATTACGTGTTGATTAATTATATTTTAAACCGATGGAAAATTAATTTTCTCTCTTGCTCCCGAACATCTTCCCTTCTAATAAATTAAATATATTACTTATACGACGCGTAAAATTCTATGTACAGGGTGTGGCACGTGCCGGCGCATATACTTAAGCTTAAGAGGTAATTGATACGAGTTGTAATTCGTATCGTTTTCATAGAGGATGTGTGCGTTGCGGAAGTCTCAAGTTTGAACTTGTTTTCATTAGGAAAGGAGCAAAAAATTGTAAGAGCCGCATCATACTTTAAATTGAATTCACCCTGTAGATGTAATATTAATTGCAGCGATCACTTTACCGATGTTGCCTGCCTAAATTGCTTTTATGCTTTAATGTTATTCAATACGCATTTTTATTTATACTTTATCCCATGCACGTGAGCCCACTTCCATGGGAAATTATACTTTCATATTATATACCAACGTACAGTAAAAAGCAAACCGTTCTTGCGCATTTTCCTTTTTTAGTTAAAGTACTATTTTTTGTTAAACTTACCGCTTTTTTAATAAAGGAAACGAAACCATATCCTTTGGATTTTAGCGTTTGCGGATCCCTGACTACCCTACAATCCCTGAAACATAAAAATAACAATGTTACATTAATATTCGATGTACCTATTATAATTGCAATAGATTGGAGATACGGTGTGACATTAAATTACACTTACAAAAATAAGATTAATTCTAACGACGTAATTTGCGAATTGATTTGAGAGAAGACTTAACAGGCAAGTTTTATATAGTTCTCGTCGTATGAAAAGTTTAGCAGGCGCATTCAAACGTGCAAATAATGAGATTGCGTTATGTTTGAAGATGTAGAATAGGTAGACTGCGTTAATGAACGTTTCAGGGTTTGCCGTAGCATTGCTTTACATAAGACTTATATGCCGCAGCCGTTTCATGGATTTTCATCCATCCTGCTGGCAGGCGGCAATTAAGAATTCTGAGTGGGTGATTTTTCCAAATCCCTTGGCGCAGAATTAGGCGCGGCTCAATGATGTGTTTTATGCGATGCTTATTGTCATCATCACTATAATGTCCGTGCAATTCTGTCAGTCGTCCCGGGCGTCACATGGGGACCGTTCATTGACGCTTTGGAATTTTAGTGGAAGCCCATGCACGACGACGGCATTGAGCGAGTAATCGCTTCAACCGGCCCAGAATGGATGATGTTATGTTGACCGGGCTAGCGCGACTATTGAGATTATATTACACGAAATAGGTGGACCCGATGAATATAAATTCACACAAATTTTCCGAATTTCCAGACATTCGCCGAACAAAGTCACCGCTATATGTGCGACTTCAATGGCCAACTTTAATCCACCTATCAGTGGTAAAAAGTAATGGTGACGATACCCGTCTTCGCCACTCCTCAGAGATATCGCACTGGCAGAGGAGGACAAGGCGCCTCATTGTTCGGGTCACAATTAGTTCGAATGATGTAATGTGTATGATGAAGGAAGCGGCAGAAGCCTTTAAGAGCCTCGCCGCGAAGCGATGTATTCGTAATGTTGGAAACTTCTTATTAATAATAAACTATAAACAGCCGTTCGTCACGCTTTAATCTCAACTCGTAACTAGCTTATGTATGCAAAGTTCGCCGGTTTACACCGCCGTCCAACTCAATTATAATCTGCTTTCACGAACAAACCTAGCAACGCAGATTCAAAGATTACCACCTTCACATACATATCATGTTATCGTGAACACATAAGAGCAGACGTACAATAAATGCCGTAAACATTATCTCATTGTTAACTCGTTGTGACGAACATTGTTCGTCGGCGGATGGTGGAGCTGCAATGTGCTACATTCAGCACACATACGAGTATAGCGCCGAAACTGTTAATTTGATATATGGATCTATTGATTACCGGCATGTCGATGGGCTAGGTGACGGAGTATTCACCTTTCACTGGAACGTGTGACGTGAAAAAGGCTTTCACTCCCATTCAACGTTCCATAGGATCCCAAACCCCCTACCAGTCTAAACTTGGACACTATCGTAAAGTTCGATGGATAGATGATAGCATGATGGTATTTCCACGTCGGTACATACTTTTCCTTTTCAATACGCGCACGAGCAAATAAAGCCATCCGTTTTAACGGACGCGGCATGCGGGGAAAACAATGATCACTCGTTTACGTTTCATCCCTTCTTTCATTGCGAGCACACGGCTTCATTTAATCCGACTTGTGTAGTAATAATTTGATTAATTACGCATAATTGTTTGCGTTGGGAATAACGCGTATCAAAGCTATTGTTGTCTCAATTTATCACAGCTGCATTTAGACGCACACAAAAGTACCTAGATTGCAAGTAAAACAATTTCGGTTACGTTTGTATCAACTGTTTACGGTACTTATGTGCGCACGCGCATGTATGTACGGATTTGTGCAAGGGAATTTAATTAAACTAAATATGAATGGTTATAGGTATATAATGCAGGTTCGAAATATTACACATGCATGACAATCTACGGTATAGGAATGAAAACGAGCTGGGCCACCACACTTTATTCGGACTTGTTTTTTGTTTGCCATTTCAGCGGTTATCATAAAAAAATCGATTTAAAATTTTTCGCAAGTTATCGTTTTCTTAAAGAAACAAACAAAAATAGTACAAAACGAAAGAGAAAGAGTTAAACTTTTTTTTGCATACATATTAGGCAACCCAGGACCGCTTCTTTCGTCAAAAAACAATTATTTTTTAAAAACACTTTTTCGAACTTAAAGGACGTCAAAATATGAACATCCGTCAAAAAACGGGTCTCGAATTTTTTTGAGATTACTATACTCTTCCATTCCTTATATCGGCTGTACCCATATATAGGACAGAAGAATAAAAAGGAAGAAGAAAAACAAGGACGAACCAGAAAACAGTAATAGCATTATGAACGGCTCCACGAACGGCACTACGAACTGCTCTAACTGAGAGGGCAACGCGCGAAGAACTGTTTTGCGTTATTCGCTTAATTTCATTTAATCGCCAGCACTTAACACCAACCAAATAAACGGGCGATGAAAGTTGCACCGCGAGTATTAATGCAATGCATCTGGCGCGATGCCTAGAATTCGGTCTGGCCGCCTTCGTCCGCGTGTGCATTTCCAATTCATACCGTGCTGTTTTAATGCGAGCCACAATTGGATAAATAAATAACAGTTGATTTGTTGGTTGGTTTCTGGGCCGAACGCTGCAACGTATAAACTTTTGACGTCGTGATTTTCTGATTTGCTTGCTCTGCCGGTTTACTTGCAGAGGATGTGCGAGATGCTGAGGCGACCGAAAGGCGTTAATAATAATTTATTACAAAACGAGATGAACAAGCCCATACGAATACATCTACGTACAGGCAAGGAATGGAGAGCGAGGCTGTAGGGTTAGAGAGCATCGGGTCAAATAGTCCCGACCCGAAACCTTTGGTCAAACTCTCTTCGAACTGGAATCTCGGGAATGGCTCAGAGGTTACGCACAGGATAGTATAAATATGTCCTCAAAATATGTAATCAACCTTAACTCGCATGGATAATATATATGCAACGAACGCATTTTCGAATTTCCCCCATGAATACACACACACACTCGACTATATGTGCAAAATTTAAAGGGGTTAAATCGCCAAACATCAACTTAATCTCAGAATATTCGTATTTAATGCTGCGCTCTACAATGCTCCAATTCCAAAATGAGAGATTGAGATAAAATGAATTTTTAATAAGTTCAAATGCTCCACAAGCGAAAGTGGGATAATTTCGAAGTAACGCGGAATAGGCACATACCCCAAAAGAACGGATCTGTTCAGTGTGACATACACTGCTGTATAGGTATATATTGTACTAATGATGTGAACGGGATCATTTTGCAATTAGGCAATAATGAGTCGCTTATCGTCTCACTTAACATATGTATAGCTGCCTAGCAGTTGAACGGTGTTCGAGATAACCGAAAAGAGATCATTTCATTAAATAACATAATCTATGCAATTTCGCTGTTGTAAATAGGATCAATACGCGATCGACTGATATTATCCTCGAACAAGCAGCTGCGCGAAAACTTTTTCGGGACGCTTTATTTGTCTGGCAAGTCTGCGTGGAAAAATATAGCTTTCCATGCCATTCTCTCGCTTTCCTATAGCATTATGAATGGAGAGTTGAGCCTATTGGATAGCCGGTTCACATCGCTTCAATAAATTAACAAATTTATGTGTTAGAAGGACTCGCTTCCCTTTTTTTTAAATAAGAAGACATTATCATCTTCATTGTGCTTCCTCTTTATATCTATCTTATTTATAGATTTTTCTAAGATAGCTTTAATTAATTCGAAAGATTTATTATTATCTGCGACCGGAGGCAACTAGTGAATTACGATAGAGAACGCGCAAGGGAATGAGGACCGCACGTGCTACAGAGAGCCATTTACCGTTGCTCTTCAAGGTGCACCATAAACAATACCTTTAGGTTCATGCATTGCATAGACACATTTGTCTCCACAAAGGTAGACACTATATATATATACACACATATGATATTCTGGGTTTAGGTGGCTGCATCTGCCTGTATATACCCTAATGACTGCTCAGGAATATAGAAACATACATGTACGTATGTATTAAATATACATGTATAGGCAATTGGGACACAATGTGATGCGTGCGAGAAGTTCATGTCAACTGGTCTGAATTAAATGCAGCGGAGTGTTGTGCCGAACATTCCTTTTTATTGTAAATGTACTGGAACACTACGCTACTGCAGATTGGTATACGAAATCGATCAACATCGTTTGGGTTTTGGAGGCGACCACGGGACTAATTGGATGTCGTCGTCTACATCCTCGTACGAATCTACAATCTTTGGCGCCACTGAAGTATTGTACCGAACTTGTCGATGTGTTGAAAAACGTTTGGCAGATTACGATTACATGCGCGTATCGTCATCCTCCACATGATTGTGCAAGGATAAGTAATTTTAAAGGAATATTTAATGGGATTTGTTCCGATTGACGGAATGAAAAGGCAATTTGTGAAATGGTTTAAATGTAGCTCGTTGATGTGAGTGAAAGCGACGGAGAAGATGTACGATCGGGAATTGGAGTAGTTTCGAATTGATGAATAGGTGAACCCCATATGCTGACACCTGAAAGAGTCAGGACCTCATCACTTACTGCCAATATGTTTGCCGAATACGGAAACAGTAAGATGCGCATCAAGCGCACACAAACACACACACACACACACAAACAAACTCACTTCTACCGAAAGCTTACACATTACTGTCTACTCGCCGCCCGCTCGCAGATAATGCCGTGCACAAGAAGCGGATTTGATTTATAGATAAGTCTCGCTTAACTTTTTAAAAGTTTCATGCGTTAATGCGGCGAATCCTCTAACGCTACTACTTTATGCTTTATTATTAGACTATTAATTTACTAGTCGGGAATATTAAGTACGCTATAACGTACCCAAGGTATAGGTGCTATATGGGCTTGGCTAAAAAGCATGCACATCTTCCCTGTGAATGTGCCCTAAATTCTGCCAAATCACACCTTGCGAGTATCTCGAAACCGGATAATTACGTAGAAACTCTAGGATACGTTTTAAATTAATTAATAGATGGATGGCGCGAAGGCGCACCAAGAAGCTTTCTCCACGCCACACAGAGCGAACTGTACACATACACATACACACATTTGTATATTCATACATGTATACATATATAGGCTAAACAATTTCGCAACCGCTAACGAGCTTGTCCTGATGCTATTCCAATAGTAAATGATTTAATATGCCGACAACATATACGTATACAGGAATCGCTATTCATGACTTTATTACGTTCAATCTTTAATCTCCTTCTTCAGCGAACTTAAAGTAAACTTACCTCCCCGTGGAATCAACGCTTGCGACTGGAACAACTAAGCTTCGCCTCCGATCAGATATATGTATATATCTATACCACAAGCTCTTCGTTCGTTCGCTACGCAATTTCATTGTTTCGCCTTGTTTTCCTTGCTGCCTGCTCGCTACTTACTTTAATGCTGTGTTTAGGAAAACGCTTTTCGGTTTGAGCCACATTTTTCCCACTATTTATTACCGAATCAGCCCCCATTCTTGACAGATACGAATTCCCCGCTATATACGCTATATTAATATTTCCATGCGTATATACGTCGACGAACACAAGGAAGCTTTATAGGAGACTATATGGTGGTATACAGTGTATATGCGGTAAGGCGAAACGCTTTATTTAGGTAACCCTAGCCAGCAGGGGTTGTGAAAATAATTCCCGAAACATCCGCCGCAACAGATATTCGACTCGTATATGTATGCGTTCTTTTTTTATTATCATCCTTTTTCTTCTTGTACGTACATATCATATAGGTGGTATACGTGCTCCCTTCAATACTTTCAATTCGGCCGCACTCCGATATTGTCCCATGAAACACGCCCTTTTAACGGCTTTATTATTAATAACGTAATTGCTTCATTATTGGAATCGCACACTAATTTAATTTCACACGCTTGGCGAAACGTTAAAAGTATTTTAATACAGTGAAAATTTTCGATTAAACTGAACATATGAGGTTGTAATTACTACTTTCAAGTAAGCGGGACCGAGGAAATAATTAAAATAAATGCCTCTCATGACCGAACTTTCATAGCCGCGCCAAATGAGTTGAAATTTTATTAGAACGTTTTCAAAATACACACACCAGCCACACGCAGTGCGCGCCCAGAAATCTAATTGAGGAAAATACATAAAAAAGAGAATGAGAAGGAAAATGTAATTCGATTTCAAGCGCGCGATGCTAAACGTAGGTTAACATCTACAAAAGTCGAGGAAATAAAGTTCATTGAATTGGTGCAGTGCGATGACAAGAGCGCGGTTGCTGGATCGGATGTTTCAATATCGGTTTTGAAGAGTAATATTGGCATTCCCATCACGCTTGCAGTGTTATTTCGGACACTTCACATTCATCGCCATCCGAACGACACTCGAAACTTTTTACGGGTAAGGACAACTCGTTCAGTTCGATAAAATGCAAGAAAAACGTCAAGTATTTACTTACAAACACATAGATCTTCTATATTTGCGGCAAATTGTCAGGACCTACGCGTTACTGAATATTCTTCCTCTTCGGGCGAAGTAAAAAAGGCCAAAAGCCGTGCCAACTGTGTTTCTTGCTCGGCGCACACACATCCAGTCACTGTCCCACCAACTCGAAAAAATCAACGGTTTTATAATTTCCGCCATGTTTCATTAGGATCCAAGGGATGGAAAAATATGTCACCCTTTCAAATAACTTCAAGTTGTCTTGTGGCGGAATGAAGTTGCACAAAGAAACAAACAAAAAAGCCAAATCTCCAAACTGCGACCTTGTTTAAAATTAAAGATATTTGATTTTCTCCCCTTAATCAGATTACGTCTAATTTATTATGCTCCCCTAATTCATATTCCATTCGCTTATACATAAATAACAATAGTGCTGTCCAACTTTATGCAGGGAGTCTACAGGGAGAGAGGCAGAGGGAGAAAAAAGACGTTACGGCCAACGACAAAAAGCTCCTTTCGAATTTGAGGCGGCTGTAAATTATTTCGATAAACAAAGTGGAGCGAACCAAAAAACGAAATTGAAGATTTTACGCATAAACATAAGTTAACTCATTAGACGCCACCACTTTATGGGCGCATGGGTAATGAGGCGAACCCTATTAATATACGTATTTACGTAACACTAGGATAGCCTAGCTGTACACAAGTATTTGAATATTCATGGCTGGAGTTCACTCGCCTCATCTTTTATTACATCGCGGATTGCAGAACCATGCCACAAAACCTCTTGGAAGAAAATCCATAACAATGCCAAAGGAGTGTAATCCTTTATTGTCGCAACTTCGAACGCCATCGATCGATATCTATTGTTGTATTACTCGGAATATGTATACAATTCAATTAACTATAATCAAAAGTAAACGTGTTCTTATTTGAATCGATGCGTTCAGGTGGAAAATATTGATTGTTGACTGTACGGCCGATCCTCGCAATTATTTACCGAATTTATTGTGATCTAGAAAATACTTAAGACGAAACTCTTGTAAAGAAACTGCATATATCGGTTGCTTTGTTAGGAATCGTAAGGAGGAACGCGTCGCAACATTTCAGTCGCTAAGCTCGTCGAAAGTTAATTATTCAAATCTATTCTTTAAGTAAGTAATAATAACACAGGAAATGCGTCGACGTAATACCCAACTTCATGATCAAGTTGACACAATGCAAAAACTTTTGTTATTAACATCCTGACGTCCAACTCATTAGCAGCGGTCTGGAAATCAAAGCCGAAAGAGGCATTTTTTTCGTTACAACCAAATCACTTCCATCACAGAATTAATGGCGTAACAAAGGAACGCCGATGTCTTTCTTCGCGAGCGAGCACTTGAAAATTCTGTCGGTATCGGTATGGAGTAACAAGGTACGAAGAAGAAATGTAATAAGATAAGGGCAGTGCAACTTAGGAGGAGCATCCCTAGAGTCACCTAACGTTGACTTACTTTATGTGTTGCGTTGAAGCTGGGGTATACTAGTAAGAACGTCTTGCTGGCGCTTGGAACCTTTCCTCGTGTCGTTCGGGAGCTAGTATTGTCTTAAATTTTATTAAAACCATAAGAAAGGCGGATATAAAATCTGTAATACGAACTTTTTCCAAAGCTAAAACGAAAGACTCAAATGATTTCAATATTTCACGGACTTTATGATTAGAAGCTCTGAGAATATGGGAGTCCGGAATTAAATTATAGGAACTCTGCCGAAGAAAGAATTAGTCTATATGCGATCGTAATGTAGCGAATGTTGGCAGTTACGTAACAAGATGTTTACACGAATTGCAATTGTTTGATCGGTGAAAATAAAATGAAGTGTATAGCGCTTCGCCCATTATTTACATCGAAGAAGAAATTATGGACATAAATCAGGCCGAATCAATAATTGGACAAAAAGAAGTACCACAATCGATACCTTTTTTTGAGAAAGTGAATAAATGAGTTGGAGTCCACTTTTGTTCTCAAGATTGATTGAAATGTACGTTTAAGAACACGTTTTCCTGTGTATGAAGAGCAAAATCGGTAGATTTATGTAACTGGCGCCGAAATAGTAGGGGGTGTCATCGGTTACGGCGTTGGAAATTTGTCAGACCCGGATTATGGCTTAACCCCGTAGTAGCTGCAGACGTTTCCCGCAGAAAAACCAACGATCGCATATCAAGAAGTGATAACAAATGAACACACTCAACCAAGAACAACTTTGGCAAAATGTACATAAAAATATTCTTGGCATTAGAGGTTTTCTACATACGATTGCTATAAAGAGTAATCCAAGAATCGACGACTAAAGCCTGAGGTACAACTCCTTTTCGAAACTAATTGCAACTGATTCTAAAACTTGTAAGAAGTATTGTTAGGTGAAAGATACTACTCAGCTACACTATTTGTTACCTTAAAATGGCATTTTTTATATGTGTAACACTTTTGTTTTTTTATTTGTAAAAGCGGATATGAATTTTGAAATGTTGGGTCTTCCATAACGCAAGTAAACTATTGAAAACGAAAATGTTTCTTAATGCAACCATATATTTTACTCAGACCGGTCCCGAGTCTGCGAATTTTTATACGCGACTTTCATGTTCCTCGGAGATTTTTCATACGTATAACGTATACGGAATTCTGTTGAGATATAAAGAATGCATAAAACAATAGAAGTGGACAAAAATTGCAAGCGTACCTCTCCGCCGTACTATACTATACCTCTCAATGTTTCAGGGCTGTAAAAGCTTCCCGTACGATATGGGACTGGCCGTAGATACATATTTACGGACGGAGAACAAGGAAAAAATGACAAAGCAGTTGGTGATATTTGTGGGCTAAATGAAAAATCGATGTCCGCCCTGCGGCAGCACCTACGATACCCATAAACATTTCCTGGGGTTGGATGTAATTAAGAGAAAAAGTAAAGGCGCCGTACGTGTACATATATAAATGTAGTTTTATTTCCCCCAAGTGATATTTATTGTGGTTATGTCGGGACAGTTTAAATATTTTATGACCGCCCAAATTCGGGTAGGCTAGGGCGCTCCGCCGCCGCCGTCCCTGTCGTCGCACGCAGAGAATTATGCCGAGGAGTATAAAAGAAGGGAACGATGAAAAATCTACATTAAACATTCAGGAAAATTGCCTATTTATCTAATTTGGCCAACTTTCGATTCCACTCGATCACACTTTATGCACTCACCGAAAGTCGATGACTTCTTTGGCGATTAATTAAAAATATATTTAACTGACTAATTAAGTCGATTTATGAAGCTGACTATAAAAGGTTTGAAGCGCGCACTAAGTATTTAAGATATCGGTTAAAATGTAAGCCCTTTCCATTATTCAATTACCATTTGCTAATTTTAAGTCAAAAATAATATAAATATGGATTCTAAATAAACAGTTATTGGGATAAAAAACATTCACATCGTGTTTGATTCTGCCGCTCCGTGGCCATTATAAACTAAACGGAGTTTGTGTATGTGGACAAATTTGCAACTGATGTGTTCCGTGTATTTTTTATCTACACAATGTTGCAGCTGATGTATAAAGCCGGAATGTTCAATTATTAATCGAATAAATTTAACTAACTGAACGCGCGCACAGTTTGAAGCTCTTGTAATTAACAAAATCAATCATAGCGGTTGTTTGCGAATAAATTACTTTATAATTTAATAAGGGCATACGTAATTATTTCCTTTTTTTCCTTTCAATGGATTTACGAGTTAAACATATATGTATGCAGCTATAACAAATGAATAAGTAATCGGAACGGAATATTTCCTAGTTTTGAGGGTTTTCCACTGTTATATAGATATTATCGCGAACCAGTAACAGGGGTAAGTTAACCCTGCCTGCGGCAAAGTACACAAAGCGAATTCCTCGCCTTCAATGCTATCGCTGGAAAATAGTGAAAAATCTAAACTATGCTAGCGAAAAACTGTGGGTATTTCTTTTACTCGTTTTCGCTCCGTTTTAATGCAATAATAAAGCTACGATACACTCATGGACACGCCAATGCTCTCTTGTATGCGCGCGCGTGTGTGTAAGTGTGTAAAGTTTGCGCGATCGAATTTGATAACAAATTCAATTGTAACTGTTACAACAATGCCCGTTGCACATTAACAAAGGAGCAGACGTAGGCGCTAATTTATCCTTATGGCAGCGTGCATTTTGTTTGTTAATGCGACCGGGCAAAAAATAAACACTCAGAAAAGTAGCTGCCATTAGCGGCGGCGCACCTCAGTCTATGAGCTTCGGCAGGCACTCCATAGTTGAAGTTAGTGTTGAAAGCGCGAAAGCTAATGGGAGTCCACGAAAAAGCGAG
Source organism: Cypha longicornis (assembly GCA_030264615.1). Taxonomy (NCBI): domain Eukaryota; kingdom Metazoa; phylum Arthropoda; class Insecta; order Coleoptera; family Staphylinidae; genus Cypha; species Cypha longicornis. The sequence goes on from JARJDY010057023.1 coordinate 13,406, forward strand.
ACGGCTGGATTAGAGGCCCTCGTGAAAGCTCATGAAAGCGGAATGCAACGGAGCAAATGAAACACGTAAGTTGTAATGCAATCGTTAAGTTTCTTCCTTTGCACCGTATCCGCCGAGCGTAAATTCATTAGGGAGGAATAATTTTTAATTTCTTCACACACGTAATAAGCACGATATCGCCAGCGCGCCACTGCCACACGTATAGTTACAGTGCATCCCTTTTTATTATACGCACGTCGAAAAAATGCACGCTTCCTTTTCATATCTTTTTATCGACTTTGGATTGGTAAAGCAATTAAAAAGTAATTAAAGAATTATTGTTTGTATAGACTTACGATATTTCCCCGAAAGCAGCGAATGCCTCCCTTAATGCTTGCGTCTCTATTTCGGGACTGAGATCGCCGACAAAAATATGATGGTGCTCTGGAAAACAAAAAAGAGAATTACAAAGCTATTTATCAAGTACATGCTTATACAATTGGATTTTGTGCGTGTCTTGACTCGGTAGGACGATTAACCGGATCGGAACTTTGATTACGAACTTGAATAAAAGTCGGGCGGCACCCTTTAAGCTAAAATTCGTCAGCTTGTGATGGGGGTTATTAGTTCTTAATTATAAATTGAGAAAGGCCGGCGAGTGAGTGAGGGGAATTCAAATCGCGCGCACATTTCGTCCTTTTTTACGCGGCCATTCTACGAGTGTAGATAACAAATTGCGATCATCATCATCGATCTACTTTTTCTTATGTGCTACGGCTGGCGTTTCAAAGTGCTACAGAGTTTCGCGACAAAGGGCTACTGATGCTGAAATCAGTGTATGTTAAATTAACTCACATAAAAACCAAAGAAAGAACATCCGATTGGCTGCCGGAATGGTCTCGCGGGAAACATTTCGATATTCCCAATACGTACAGGTACTCTCTTCACGTGCAAGCATACAAAGCATCTAGCTAGGACGATTCACTTCTAACTTAGTGCTACTTTGAAATGTCTCTGATGGTACTTTACTACCCCATACTGCTACAATTCACAAACGTATATGTAGGTACCTTCGGAGATTTAAGCGCAAAGGAAAATAAATAAAGTAAGCCAAACATAGATACACTGATACATCTTCATGTTTGATCAGATGAATTTGGTGTTGATGTTGTGCTCTTAAATGCCTTCGCAAAGTTTCTACTCTAGATGCGGAGAAGGATATTAAAAGTCCTATATACACTTGCTTGCTCTGGAGAACAAAGTGCGACCATAATGGAGTCGAAAATGAGAAAACAAGCGCAATGATATTGGCTGTTTTTAAAAGAGTCATTTAACGAACCGTTATGGAAAGCGTTTCATATAAGCGCTTGCAAATGGGCAAGTCTTCGGGTTGAGAAGTGATAATTTCGAGTGGCTCTACTGCTACTATGCCGTTGAAATAAAGAGATCTAAATTTAAGGATAAAAATGCTGGAAGTGTTCAGTCAGCACTATTTGTAATGATTCCAGATCCGGAACGGCGGAGTCGATAATGAGTCCGACAAGTGACGGTAAGCGATAACATTGGCCTGCGGGGGTTCAACTCCTTCAACCACACACAAAACTAACATGTACTTATATACGTAGATGGTTACTACAGTTACACTATATACATTTGCCAGAGAACTAAACATAATGTACCATTGGATGAAACATTCTTTATGTCTTTACGACTTTTTATCAAATCAGACATCAGAGATGTGTATAGTCAAAAAATATCATTATACTTTAATAGGACTTAAGGCCTCGGAGAAATTATTAATCTTCACTATGTCTTCGAGCAATTGCAGCAATTACTAAATTTGTGTTCTTAGAGTCCTAAATAAAGAAGTTGGTTATATTGTCTTTGGTAGTTACGGTGAAGTAGTGTTTGACTGATGACGAGAGCTACTAGGCATTCCACTAGTGGCGAAACTGTTCTAATTAGATTTCTCTCTGTCCCATTAGAACTGACCCTTGAAAAACAACTTTCTGAGCATCCGCTCACAATGGTTTAACTCAGTAACCGGATATTTGCCTTGATAGAAAAAGGGGGAAAAATATTTCAATTCCTTAACAATTACGTGAACGCCAAACTAATTTAGCACCGAAAGTAAAATCATTTATGGCATTAAAAGGTATTTCATTCTACGACTTTCTTGCGTATCGACGACGACAGTTGATATGGAAATTTTATGTTACGTTTTCGTGAGAGGTTGATATTAGGGTTACTAAAACGGTGAAATGCTTATTGGAAGTTCAAAAATATTCCGTGCCAAATTGTTGAGTTTAATATACAATCACATGATGGAAGATTTGACCCAATTATGAATGGTTTATTTGAAAATGTACCCACAAATATTGATCCGCGCAAACTAATTCGATCTCCGATGCAGAGAAACAAGCAAACACTAGCCACTTCACTTTTGGCCTCGGAGCCAACATGCTGCTGGCTGGCTGCGCTCTTCATAGCAAAGATCTTTTATTAGAGACTTAAATGGAATTTAAGCTGAAATAACAATTCACTTTCGGTCGTCATCTTCGGGGAAGAAATTTTATTGCCCCAACTAAAGATTTAAAGCAGGAGCTGCAGCAGCAGTAGCGAACGAACTTGCGATATGGCAAAAACGTGGTGGAAAAAATTGCGCGGTACCCAAAACTTAATCATCTATATATTTTCAAGAAACTGAACACACCGACATAATGATGAATCCTCGGCAAAAATATAATTTACGATGCAAGTATTGAAAAACCATAAATCCCTATACACCATAGCTTATGTAGATATCTGGATGCGGGTGCACGCACAAAGGAAACGCTTTCCTTTTAGGGAGTAGGGGGTGCAAAGGAAATAAGCTCAAGAGAAAATCAGAAACAAATTTAAGTAGGAAAATAACAGAAATCCCTAAGAGCAGTATACACCACGCACGATGCGATAGAAATACATATCTGAAACGGGTCTCCTTTTTTTCTACGTGCAAAACGAGTAAATAAAATCGCGCGAATTTCGCTATACATCTGAAGATTATAAAATAACAAGAAACTGCCCGCCGCGCACCACGAGATACTTTATTGTGTTCTCTTTCTGTCCACGTCCGAAAGAAATGTGTCATTTCATAAATCTACGCACGTCTAGAGATGTCCGAGATGCCCAGTCGCCTAACCCTATATTCCGTTCGGAGTTCTCCGCACTGCCCATTCTTACTATACCCCATATAGCTTCTGGCTAGATTTCGACTAAATATTTTATGTGGAAGTTATTGCCGCACCGAAATCATATTTTAATCCATCCAGCCACAAAATTCCTTCCTGACCGCAATAATAATAACAATCATAATAGTAGCAGAAAGAAGTCGACTGTTCTCGGTTCTATACAGTTCCGTAATTGATCATGTAACCAATATTACTTTGGGGAAGTTCAAAGAGTTTTTAAGGTAAAAGCATTAATATAAGTTTGCGGGTTATTATTACAGCCGACGTCTACAGAATCAATTATTCATGCCGAGTGATACGTTTGATAGGAACGCGAACCCCGAAGTAGTTATTAAAGCCCCGAAGGCAGGGCGCGAAATGCAAGCGGAACCCAGGAAAGTTGTTGAACACTTTGATTCCAGCCGCCGATATTTTAGAAGTAAACACTGGAAGATTACAGAAGTTGACAGTGATTAAGTTGAAAATAATGGGATCTCTATACACAGGCGTCTATCTATGTCATGCGATGATGCGATGCTCGTTTTGCGGGTCGATTCAAATGAAACGCAGAACCACGGAAGGATTGTAACAATTCCGATACAAGAAAGAAATACATTGAAGATGCACATAGATCGAAGACGAAAAATTATATGAGCGCGGTTGTGCAACGCACTGTATAATATTACTTCGTCGGGTTTATAGGTTCCGACGCTTATGGAGCCGGCTATCTGTTCAGTACTGGCGACGGTCTAAAAATGGGCACAAAGCCAACGTCTTATAACTACCGGACCAATCATGCGGCATACATTACCCATGTAGATATATACATTTATATAATATACATATTATGTACATATATTCATTCATATACATACATACATATATGTATGTAGATGGGTGAGCGTACGGTAGCGCAATGGAAAAGGAAAATGGAATAGAAGATATTTTTATAGCTGCACTTTAGCTCTTGTTACATTTAGCCCTTCAATAAACGTCGGGATATAATTATAGCGTCGCAGTCAGAAGTAACATTAAAAATTCGTTCGGCGAAACTGCATATAGATCATTACAATATCTTGTAAGTAAAAGTATGCTATTTATCAGTGCAGCGAGAAAGAGGATCTCATATTTTTCCAGCTTTAATTGAATCGAACGAGTTATTGCGGAGCTGGCTCTGCTGGCAAAGAGTCCCGGCTGGTCGAGCATCCCAGGATTAAGAATATGATTGTTCGAAATAGAACGGCGCGCGCGAACAAAGGGATTTAGGGCATTTGTCCGTGAATGTAAAATAAATAAAATAAAATGAAAAGCGGCGTTGAATGGTTAACTGCGTAATCTGAAAACGAAATTTTCGTGGCACATGGAATATCTCAGATACACGTCCTGAGGTGAAGTAAATACGGAAACTTTATAGCTACCCACTGGCACGCAAACTTTATACTACCTCTGTTCGAGTATATATATATATATGTATAGGTATATATGTACATAGGTACATGTATGAAATCCGAATTCTGCGAAATTCGCTTCTTTCACTTACTTTTTAATAATTTTCAACAGGTGAATGTGATTCCCGACAATTGTGCCAAGGCAATTCGTATTTTCCCTTTTGTTCTTCCAAGACCATCAATAATAATTACGCACCAGATACCTATATACTGAAATGAATTGATTCGCCTTCTCGAAAATAAATCCATGAATTATGATGATTATTATTATTTCGGCGAGCGCACTTTTCGCGAGGGAAACATAAACTATCGCGACGACGTTTAATTTTTTTGAATTAGCATTCGGCCGGTTAGTTTATTTCCATTTAATTCAATTAGCCGTACACGCTGGGTGCGTTTCGGTTTTTTCAGTGATAACGTCTATTTCTGCATGTACGTTTTTTTAGCGCGCTGGCGGGGAAAAATGGCGTGTATCGTAAAACGGTAAACTCTTTTTCCATCTTGAATTAATTGTTTTTGTTTCGGGACGGGGATAATATAAAGGGACACTAGTCGACAAATTTATTAAATATTCCACGTATCTGTTTTCCCACCAGCGAACATTTGAATAAAAACAGGTACACACATCGCACACTCAAGCATACCGATACATGCAGACATACTTACATATGCAAACGCATAACGAACGGTTCACGAACAGATATTGATTGTGTATTTCTATTATTGGGTGTATGTGTGTGTGTGTAGTGAAAAACTAAATGGACAACCCATTTTATTGCTTTGTCCCACCATGCGTACATTTATTTTTCAATTGCTTCTGCCGCAGCTTTTTATCCGCCTCTAATTATAACCGCATTTATCAGCGCCTTCGATAACAAAGCGCCCTTGCGAAAGAACGCGTTTACGTCGTGCATCGTTTACCTACACGAATCAAAATTTCAGTATCTTCATCTTCGAAGATTACAAATATTTAACGTGACGTTAGGGATGGCGAATAAAGATTTACACGCGGTTTGGCGAGTTATTTGTTCGGGAAAATGGAATAAAGCATCTGATTTCACAACTCTCTCTCCCCTCGCTAATCAATAGTCATTTGCGTGTCTGTTCTGCCTGCATTATAAGCACTGGGCGAAGGTGAAAATTATAACGTGCACGGACGGACTCCCTTAAACCTTTCTTCTGTTCGTTTCAATAAGTTTTCATAGCTTTTTAAATGCATGTAGTAGTAAATTGCGGCGCAAACAAGATCGCGAAACTTTATATAATTTATGATTACTCTTGAATATAATGCTTATATAGGCTTGATATTTATGAGAACGCGCCGTTATAAATAGTCAAACGAACGGTTATGTATATTTGTATGCACGCAGAAATTAGTTGAGGCAGCAAATTGCAAATCAACTGCAGATAGACTATTTTGTCATGTTTTACATAACAATCGTTGAAATCCTTCATATATACGAATATGTCAGCGGCGCTTGGTTATGTGCTCACGTATCAAACCTTTTTTCACTTTGGATTTCTGACAATCGCTATGAATATTTAACGAGGCCTCCCGATATAGCGCAGCCTATGTAATTGCCACTCGTTTTACTTTGCGATGCGTCTATTATTTTTTCTCCATTCTGACCTTCGACCGCAGAGAGTTTCAAGATACATAATTATTACTGCAGAAGTAACTTAGAAGTCGCTTAAAGGTTACTGTGGCGAAGTAATCTACGCTTCTACATATCAGTTCTCACATACCTACGTATGTACGTGCAACGTAATGTAATAAACAGTTTTTAAATTGGTGTTTAGTAGCGTTTAGAAGTCTCACGTTCATAGCGGAACGTGGCTTTTATACAGGTTACCCATGCAGCTAGCTACATTAGGAAGATAAACCTTTCTGTGGAGAGCGTTGAATACCGCCAGAATAATATAATATCGGCCAGTGAAACCAAAGTGGAATTTATGAGGGTCGGAAGCTAGGACGCATATGATGATAAACTTGACGGCAGTAATGGTAGGTAAATTTTAGGCAGGGAAAAGGCAAGCTGAACCGAGTTGAGCGAAGAGGGAACGCAGCGCAATGTGGCGGCGGTGGAGGTGGCGACGAATTTCCGCTATTTTCTCCCGATTAACGTGAAAGTTATTCGGGGGCCTGCCAAATGCACACCCGATTCTACCCGAATGCATGTAACGTTCAGACCAAGATCAGCACTTTCCAGAGGTCATTCTATTAGCGCAAAATAGTCCCCGATCGAGGGAAAAATCCGAAGGCTCAGGTTACTCGGCGGGATGTTTGTACAGTTTTATTTCGTTTATTCATTCAATTCGGTGCTTTATTACAGGTTGACATTTCTCTTCCGAGTAAATGTATTTGAGCTGCTTTTATTACGAAGTGTTTGCTTAACGTATTCGAATTTGGGGCAGTGGGAATTCTACGACCCGACATAAGCACGTGCATTCGTCGCCCAAAAATTTGACTGGAAATTAAGTTATCCGGAAATTTATGCTCAAGTCGTACGGACTTAAGGGAAAAATACGTTTCTACGGTTATGCAAAAATCCATTCTCTTTTTCTTTCCTTTCCTATTTACGTTTTTCACACAGAAACATCCACATTGGTATTTCTTAGCGCACCGATTCATTGAAACAAGAAATGACGCGCTGACTAAGCGAAGTTATTGGTGGTCTAGCAGAAACCATTCAAATAGGAGCCGCAAAAATGTATAACACACGTGATGTAGGTGCAAACCAAATACTTCTTTCCACCGCAATTATGATCGCGAGAAAAGTTTTTTTTGGCGAAACGCAGTTTTCTCGACGAGACAAGAAACTTCATTTTTCTGTTATACATATTCTTAGATTTGATTTTACGAAATAATCATTTGGCAGAGAAGGGAAACTATTTTAGAGTCTCGTAATGCAACACTATCGCGAAAGGAATGCCTCAAAGGAAGCGAGAATGTGCTTTGGCGTAATATCGTTTGACCTCTTATGAGCTTTATTGATAATCTTCCGGTGGAAGCAAGTAACAAGAAGATAATTTCACAAACTCACCTTGTAAGTTTAATTATTACATTAATATATACAGCATCAACAATACGAGTTAACAAGTGATTATATACGGAGATATCTTCAACAAAAGCTTCGCAGTGTTTGTGATTCATATAATAAAGCGAACTTTTAAATAAATGAGTGTTATCGATGAAGCGAGCGGAGGGATCAAAGATTCAATTCAACGGCGATCATTAGTATTCAAAAGTGGTGCTTGAAAAAGTTTGGCATGAAACTTTGCCTCACCTGTCAATTTATATTACCTAAATGATTTTTTAAAAGCCCTCATCTAAGTGAACCTCTATATTAAGTCTAGCGGCACTTTTTATTTGGTCGCTCAAAAATTTCATTAAAGAGAGGTTAATTACTAAGTAGGGCCTATTCTGCTTATTGAAAAATTTTGCAATTAAGGAAAAAAACATTAATTAAGTCATCTTGTGAGTGCCAACAGTGTTTTTCTTTGTTATGAATTTCAAGCGAACGCCCTCAACGTCATACCTTCGCGAGGAAGGAACTTCGTAGATGGAAGTCGATTAATTTTTATTAACTGAGTGAACGCAAACTTGACCTTTCGAGCTTCCATACTTCACCGAATAAAAGTGGAGGATGGGCTGCAGAATACTTTCCACTTTCAACAAATAAATCTGACTGAATGAAAACCGCAAATTAATTAATTGAGTCCTCGTTCTCTATTATTTCAAAGTGTCTGCCAACGGCGGGGTTTCCTATGGTTACATTTTATCCGTGTACCTTTGCGAACAAAGTGTTTCTTACGATGCAATGCAAAACAATGAAGCGGCACAATAACTACACGTAATTTTCTCCGCAATTTCCATAGAAATTTGAAACGCATTAAAGGCGGCCGTCGGAGCATTCATTTTATGCGCGCATATAATTAATGTTATTCTTAGTAAATGACGGAGCGCGCTGGCACAAGCGCAAAGTACATAACACTCGTTGGAGTTCATGTGCAAATGCGTTTGTGTTTGTGTGTGTGTGTGTGTGTGTGGTTGGTTGCGAGCTAAAACGACAGTCTTTTAATCCGTTTTATTTCCTAATTAAAGGACCCTTCATATGTAAATGCTAAAATGTAGAAAACAGTTTCCTCCCCAGCGCAACATGGACTATTATACAGCCACATTCAGAAAGGGCCAAGGGAAAGTATATTTGGGACGACTTGTCGTTGCGCATATCCTTTGCCTATTCGAACTTTTTTTGTGGCTCTGTTTTGGTTGATGACGGCCGTAAGTCGTCGTTTGTTATTTTGTTTGTTAGTAAAATTATTTTCTTAAAGCACTCACATAAAAGAGCAGCGCATCCCTTAAACTATGGCCGTTATTTGAATTTTGCGGGAATAAAATAAAATTTTATATACTCAAATATATGAGGGACATATAATTTGTGTCCTACTTATATTCCCAATACAAGTACATACGTATAAAATTTTCAACATAAAGCGTGCAAATGCTTTTTCAGCCCCTTCTTCACTGTAAGCGAGGGTTTTTTTCTTAACTGGTGTGCATAGCCCTATCTGCCAGAGTCTTAACTATTTTATTTCGCTCCATGTGTGTTCAACTTGCCAGTTTACAGACTGTGTATGCAAATAGCACAACCACAAGCATGCTGAGAGAACATGTCTCGTGACGACGTAAAATACTCTTCGCGAAAATACGACTTTGTGTACCCACCTAAAGTAAACGTTAAATTGTGTTTCCCCCAATACGTTATCGGGAACATGAAAGTAACGTGACTTATTAACATTCCCTTATTTATTATAAACAGTGCGTTGGCCGCTCTTTCGAATAATATTAACATATACGTATATACGTATTAAAATATGTATAATATAAAAGAAATCGTAAACAGGGAATGTACTTGCAAATATATAATTTTAATGTTTGCAAGCGAGGAAATTATTTATGCAAAAGTTATTTCAGCAGCTTCTGCTCGGCTAACTATACCTATTGCTTACGTTTTGAGCTTTAATAAAAAAGCGTAACGTGCAATTACCATGCATGAATATTGGCTTTAATTATGCTAATCATATAACCCTATACATCGAGTACGCGCCGAGAAATCCGGAAAATCAAAAAGTATTTCATGATATATAATTGGATTCTCGGATTGTCTGTTTTTAAATGATAATTGGTACTGTAGTAAGTAATATTGACTTTTTCAGACAAGCATTTATTAGTTAGTGATGTTCAATATAAGTTAACGTTTCGGTCCCAATGTCGACCATCTTCATATTTCATGATAATAAATGAACCGATAAAATAGCTTTCATAGCCGCACATTTTTGTACGATCCTTCGTTAATTCACGGTCGTACGTTCGTCCTCATGACGTCACTGATTCGCTATCATTAAACAATGACGCAAAATGCGTAATATTTTTAAGGAGTAATGTTGTTTTTAATTATTGTCTAAAGCACGTAGAGCTCGTCATAAATTGGGTTTCAAGTTTTAGAACCATTTCTGACTGTAAGTAATATATGCGTTAATAACAATTTTTTATATTCGATATAAAAATACGAGGAGTTAGGGCGCGTTGCTCGGCTGCAAATTTAATGCACTTTAAAAGTATACCAAAGTCATAAATGTGTTAAGCGAACAACTCAGAACGATATATAATTCTTTTCCCCTCCTTTTATCGACAACTGCAGTCATTTTTTCCAAACGATCAACACGAAAAGTTTGCAAAGAATAAGTTCTTATTTTGGCGACACTAATTGAATAAATACCTTCCCTATACTAATCGCTAGGTGATCGGAGCTAATTAATAGATGCTGACGTGATATTTGAGATTGCATCTACAGCTTGAATTCATTGTATGCATTACTTATAAGCTGAATCTCGTTTAACCCAACAGCAATGGAAAGGTGCAACTGCGAACATAATATCACCATTTTTCGCCGTTTCCTTACGGGCTAAGTAAGTGAATGTGCTCGCACCGTTCGCAGATGCACCTTAACATTCTGTATATGTACTATAAGTGGAAAGCTAACAGTATAGGTTACCATACTCTGTTGCGCAGTGAGCTGCACTAATCGCTAAAGTGGATTGAAGATCGAGCACTCAAATATGTATTACTGCGATTCGCTCTTGTCCGCGTACTACAAAAAAATTCATCCCGTTAAACTAATAGCCCTTCCCTTTGTATCATTAAAACTATTGATTAGGCCACTCCGGCCTCCATGCATATTGAGGCAAGTAATGAATTGATTGGATTCAATTATAATGACGGGTGTCGTAAAAAATATCAGTGGTCGGCAAGCAGCACACGTCGGTGGTGTCATTGCGACGCTTTTCTCCCTTTAGCCGCGCATTCCATTTTTGTCCGTGACCGGCGCCTGCACTTGCATAAGCGAACGCAACGAAGCAGGCACGATATACGCCGCGCGTCCCGTCCATTAAACAAGAATTGGTACGAATAAAAATGTATCGCTTTAATTATTCATTTCCACATAAAATCTCCTCTCTACACTGAGCGTGAAAGGGTGCCCGCTATATGGCGAACGGTTTCCTGATAAATTGCTATTGGTATTTTTAATTTAACGAATGTTTAATGTCTCCCAATTGTATTTCATTCATTTTGCACCGCAGTTCCACGGTCGCCAGAGTGTGCGAAATTTTTGCCAGTTTGAAGGTGTATTTTAGCACTTTTACCCTAACACTCTTCCATTTCCAATGGCACATATTTTTTAATCTGTTGATGTAGCCTTGAGAAGTTCTCTATATAATTGCGATACTTTTAAGATATGCACTGTGCACTGTTACATAATAACGTACATGCATATTTGATAAAATATAAAAACTATTAAACACCCATAGAAAGTCATTTTGAATTTTAAATCCGAAGTCATAAAATATTTATTAAAAGTAATAAATGAATTTATCTGAAGTATGCGCGTTTGTATAGAGCAGGCAGGTAATAGCGTTTTATTTTAAAATAGCAAATATTTGCCCCTGTTTCATTTCGACGTTCACGGCATTATAACGCAGAGTCGAGAGTGAATTTTCTTGTCTTATTAATAAATACGTAATTAGCGAAATACATTAAAAAAAGGTTAATGGCTCCGATGCTAATTAAAAGGTCGTCTATTTTTTGCCTTCTCTTTCTGGCCGCTGCAGGTAGTTATCGTTATTATCGATGCTGTTGTTGTTTTATGTCCCATGCGTTTTTGCTTTTTCATTATACAGAAATTTTCAGCTGAAATTAAAGCTATTTGACTGAATGGAAAACACAGGCACGGTGTGCAATGTGCCGTTTTTCAATTCAGTCTACATACGGGATGCATACGGTAATAGGGGACGGACACACACACACACACAAACACAATCGAAAGATAAATGCAGCGGGTGTTACGCAAAAGTGTAAATTAAACAGTTCAATAACTATGGCTTCACTCGGACCGAACGTCACGTGGTGTTTATGGACGAGAAACCCATAAAAGTTATTCACGGCTCCAAAAATTCATTTCAGTTGTGCCCTGCTGCCACTGCATGCGTACGGTAATATTTGGCATATTTAAAATTTTATCGGCACTGCTCTTTCGCCCGTCGTTAATGAACAAAAGTGAATAGAAAAATATACATACACACTAAGCGATCAAACCATCACTACACTATATAGGTACCTACGTATAGTTGGAATATGGATGAAGAGCACACAAACAGAGCTTGCTTGACATGTAGTGTACATATTAAGCTTGGCGTGAAGAAATAATTCACGTTGACGTTTAATTAATCTAATGTAACACGTAAGTAGGATAGCACTTGGATGCGTACTTAATGCATTCTCATGCGTCATTTCACTTAACTTTCACTTAATTATTGACACTGAAACAAATGTTTCCCATCGGCCATTTATTTTAAGTGTATATTTCAATTAAGTGCTAGCAGTCTAATGATGAAAATGCGCCCATAATGTTCTCGGAGAAATTTGCTCGATAATTTATAGCCTATTGGTGCAAGCAATTGGGGCTTCTCTTATTAAATACATTTAGTTTGGGAAACTTGAGATTGTTTTTTGAAGTGATAATAAAGGTATTGAAATGGGAACATAAAATTTAATGGTTCGAAATGTTTAATGCTACGTTTGGTCCATCCAGTGATATTTACGGGGGCATTTAAGGGTATATAATATATCTATAGAGTATTTGGAGCGCAGATAGAAAGTTTGCTTATACTGGCGACTGTGTGATAATACAAGTTGAACGATAAAGAAGGAGTTGGTACACGAGTTGAATTTGTGCGTTTGTGTGTGTGGGTTTGTGACGGCGTGTGTAGGTTTACATCTCGAGCATCCCCGATGCATTGCGGTGCATGCGAGTTGCATTAGAAAACGGCTCTATATCTGAACGTGGACCTACTAGTTTATGGGATCTCGGGGGCGGCGTATAAGAGGAGCCGCGAGTGAGGCGTGACGGGGACGCGCGGGACCATGCGGGGCAGATGCAGAACTCGCCGGCGTTATTTTAATTTTCAATGAGAGCCTCCATACCTGATGTAATGCGTCCCCGACCGACCGACATTGGTATTGCTCCCGCAGAAAGAGCC
>JARJDY010057047.1:0-25555 GCA_030264615.1 Cypha longicornis
AACAGGGTGCTTTCTTAATGTGTTGATTTAAAATCTACAGAAATTTTAAATCAACTGATGAATGACTGACCATTCCTAAACAATAAAGAAAAGATAATTAATTTAAAAATTATTTTCAAGTTGAAAGTTATATATATATGTTCAATATAACATTCCTTAATTTTTTGCTAATTTGAGTTCCTTGTAAAAATTGATCACTTTCTAAACATTTCTGAATACAGGGTGATAGTCATCATAAAGTCTAGTGAGTAATTTTGTTAAAGTGATAAAGCAGAATTTTCCGATTAAAATTACAAATTTTATGGTAACTTCCGGCGTATACGACAGCATCACCATTCTGAAAATATAATTTACCGTAAATTTCAAGGTTTTTCTACTTTTATTCGCGGAATTATTAATCTTACTGTGAAAACTTGTATTTTTTTTGTAGAGAGTTTCCGAAATTCCGGAATCATCTTTAGTTATTCGCATTTAAATGTAAATTTGAAGGAGATACAAAAATACGAAAAAAATGCTTCACGTTAGGATTGATAATTCAGCGGAAAAAGTGGAAGAATCTTAAAATTTATGGTAAATCCATCTTTAATCTTGAGTAACTTTTCAAAGAGTTGACTTATCAATAAATTATAAGGAAATTATGCTTGTAGAGCAACTAATTCCCTACAAGAATATGTATTGGACGTTAATGTGCGTTGCCTAATTATTGAGCTACAAAATACTGAATCAGAAAAAATATTTTTCCATGTAATTTAGACGGAAAATCACGTAAATTGTTTTCCGTCATAAGGAACAATATTTTCCAAGCGTACCTTGAAAAAAAATCCTTCTTTTTACTCAGTTTACGTGTATGTGTATGTATGTTATGTTTTAAATAAAGTCTTAAGTCGTAACAATGTATTAAGTCTTAAGTAGTGTTTACCCCCTTTGAAACTGATGAACATTTACGTCAATTAAAATTTTTATGTGGTACCTCTTTTCGTTAATGTATCAATGCAGCTGCAACAAAAAATGACAGAAAAAAAGCAGAAAAAATCCGGTGCTTTTGCATGTAAACGTGATAGTTTTATTATGTGCATGCACATAACTGGATTCCAGCAGGCAGACTGTAGGAAAGAAGGTTTCTCCGCGTGGGCGAAACGAAAATCATTAATAGCGCGGGCACAAAGAGGAAAGTTAAAAGTTAATAAATAAAGTAAACATGTTTGGAAATTTGCATCGAGCGAAATATTTCGCATAACATACACGCCAGATGAAATTAACTAATATAAAGTTGCGCGCTCTTGATGGCCGTTGGTTGGTCGCTTTCCTGCTTCTTTTATTCCACTTCTAATTATTTATAATGCATATTTTACGCCATTGCTGAACTAATTAAGCCTTAGAATGTTTATAAAACATAGCATTCGCATATCCGCTTCACGATTTCTTCATTTCCACGACTCTTAATGACTTTCTGATAACATATATATACTGCTGCGGACCCCATATGAAGTGGACCAATAAATTTCGACCAAACGATCTCTTTCGGCTCAACAGTCGCGTCTCTAGGGGTAGAGATGATGCTAATTACAATCGTGAATAACCTCATCCATATAATCGACGTCTATACCAAAAGAAAGGAGTAAAACATGAGTACGCGCATTTATTTATTACCCGCCGTTACAACCAGAAATTAAGTCTCATAATTACCACAAAGCAGCTATTAATTATCAATTAGAGGATTCAGGCAATAAATTTCGGTACTGAATCTATGTTGGTTTTCTTGTAACATCCATACAAAAGGGGCGCCGTTTCGCTGGTCACGCAAAGGCGCTTCATATTTCATTTATAGTTTCATTCTTTTCGAGCGTCAAGAGTTAAAAAAGAGCATTCCGCTTTAATTGCTTATTCATATTTAAACAGGCGTTATTTACTTTGCGCTCAGGTGCCAATTTTCTTAAAGTAGAAAGAAAAAGATTAAGGCTCGTAAAATTATATTTAAGTCAACATGGAAAGAGCCTTTCGTTTTAAAATATTAGCATTGCTTTAATGTTTAATCTGTTTGCCTTAATTAGCTTCAATTTAATCCTTACGCACGTTTAGGACCACCATTATAATATTGGTCGAGATAATAATTAAAATTTTTAATAACCATTTACAATCGCATTGAGTATACAGGTCGTATGAAGAATACTGCTAACTTAGTAAACGTTAATCGGTTGTCAACATTTTATTTCTTATCAAAGCGCCAGCTTGTCAATGATAAAGAGTCAACTGTGCAATATTTAGATTTACCACTCACTTCACAAAAGAACTATCATTTTTTTATTACGTTATTTTAACGGATTATTCCAATACCCAATCGATAATTCATTAATTTCTAATTTTCCTTTAAGTCCAGCTAGAAATTATAATATTCATAAAGAAGATATTTAGTAATAATAATCCTCTAGTAATGAAAAATTCCTAGCCGCAACTGTGACAGCAAAATAAGTCTCCCCTTACCGTGCTATTTTTGTTCGTCGAGTTGCTAGGAAACCGATAAAAATTGCGGGGGTCGGTAATCGGAGCAAGCACACTACTCTCGTTCGTGGAAACTTTACCCATAGTACTGATAAAAGAGTAGGTAGTTAATCAGACAGTACAATATGCATTTTTCAGCGAATATTTTTGCTTGTCAATCTTATAAAAAATGTATTTTAACCGGCAACAAACTAATATTGGTCTCCAGGGCGGTTGTTTGCCTCAGTTGATAAGTTGCGCCTTTGGCCAAGCAATATTCACTTTGCTCAAAAAAATAAAGTACAAGTGACAGTCCATGAAGCTGATAGAAATGTTTTAAATAAATGTACTTATAAGATATGCATGAGAAATTTGAATTGAAAGTTGGTATCACTAAATTGAAATAGTTGAATTGCCCATTAATATTCAGCCATCAATTAAGTTTATAGTGATCCTTTTCAGCTCTAGTTAAACTTATTGCCTATAAGCATTATTCGTATGCGATTGAATTAGACTGATGGAAAGTATTTAATTAAGATTGAAATAGCAGCCGCGAGACGTCATACATGAACTAATGCTGCTACTTTCATTTGAACGTTGACAAATTTATGATCATTTTGTCAGTTGCCTTCAAATATATTTCACTCAACTAGCCTTAACTTTAATCTGATTTAATTAATCATATTAATAATATATGCAGAAGCATTTCGTAAATTTTCCAATGCCTTTTTCTCGAAATTAATAAATCATTAGTTAAGAATTGTCAAGATAAGTGTCTTATGCTAAATAAGTATTAAGATGCACTTGTTCATACTTGGGACAAGTGTGTATAAAATGATGGGAATCGTTGATTTTTCCAGAGTGTCCGAATAAGGAATGAATATTTATGACCAGAGCTTAATAGGCAAATATAGAGCGCGATTATTTATCCATTTCCTGCACCTACCTTTTGTAGCGGCATTCACCCTATCCAAGTTGGCGAGAGTCATGGACACCGGACTGATGGTGAGTTCAACATCTTCATTTCCTTCATTTCCCTTAGGCTTCCGTCCGACAAATATAGCTGTGTACCGTAACCGTACAATTTGTCGACACTTGGTCCCTTCGCCGTCACGCAAATTTTTCACCACTCGAAGCGTTTTCAGGTTCAGCAACTTGCCGGGGTGCTTGAAATGTCTCTTAACATATACGCTGAAAAACATGGTCCTGTTATCGGGGCTGTACTCGACTTCACTGCTCACTTTCCCGGAAAGCACATAGTCGGATTCGGCAATGCATTCGGACAATTTTTCGTCGTTGTTAATTACGTCCGAATCGTACTTGCAATAGGGTAAGTAGACAATTGCGCGCCGCTGTTTATTGTTATCACGATGCTTAACGTAATCGCGGTGTTCGTGATACCGCACGGACGCGTCCAAGGGTGGAAGGACGTCCGTGGACGTCAGGACGTCAGCTGACACGAAAAACAAAAGAGTCAACAAAAAGCGCCGCATATTTACAGATGTTCTCACTCAATTGCCTTGATTCAATATTACTTTAACTCGAGTAAGAACAATCTCATCTAAGGACACGGCATGACTAACCAAATTGACTAAGAGGAATCGCATTGGAGACCACGCGATGGTACCGCTCTTGAAGAAGGCAAGCTTAACACTAACGCTGGCGTTAAATTAGTCAAGAGTCTATCATTGTCCGTTCCTTGCTTAGCTGGACCAGGTCGGACGGTCATCTGATGCTCGGACGTACGCACGCATACATGCATTTGCATTTCTTCATTTAAATAATCGACAATTAACCCGTTCTCCCGTGTAAAACCAGGAATTCTTATCGAAAACAAGCCCCGGCTTGTTAAGATAAAAGCTCAACTCTGTGTCATTAACACTCTTAATCATTCATTATTAGTTGATGGAAAATTTAAATGATCCAGAGGAAAGCTCGCTAAAAATTATAAATATTTAATGCTTTTAAGTGATTGTGACAAATATGTATGAGCCAAGCTTGTATTTTCATTGGGGACGTCAAAAAATTATTTTTTTACCTCCCTTGCTAAATATCTCGAAAACTTTTATAAGATAAAAATCTGAAACTTTACCCTTTTTTTCCATTGTTAGTAAAAATCTGAAGAATTATTAATATGGCGACACTTCCGATTAGGTCAGAAGTTACACTTCCTTATTTAAAATAAAATCACCCTATTTTAAATTTTTTATAGACCTAATTTCCAATTTCAATAGCACTGTAATAAAGCCTTACGGTACTAACGCTTAATATTTTCCAAGATTCAATTATTTTATAAATGTGATTTTGCACATTTAGATTTAACGCAAACCGGTAAAAATGTTAACAAAAAACAATTTTATTTGTAGTTCTTTCGGAAAAAAATCATCAAAATTTTGATGAAATTAAAATTGTGCGTAATGTTCTTCATAATTAAGTAAAAATGTTTTATTACTAATAACAACTCAACTCACCCTGTATAATGCAGGGATGGAAATATTGATAATGAAATATGTTTGTCAGGTGTGTGAGCCGCAAACTTAATTTCATGTGAAGTTTTTGGGAACTGGAGCACACATCTAATAATTTAGGGCAAATGTAGCAGGCTCCCATTAACCTTGAAATTTATATGTGCAAATAAATTAGCCTAACTGTAAATTGATTGCATGTTGTGAACCTGGAAGGACTCATTTAAATACATGACGCAATGGTGTTCCCTCTTTCTTAACTGAATAATAATATTTCAAGGGAATAAATCACGTAACACAACACTGTGTAAATATTGAAACCGAAATATAATTACGAAAACTATTTTACTCTTTTTACACTGGTCCATTTCATTTGTTCATGCATTCATCAAGCTCTTTGCATATTATGAAGTTTATTTATTTATTGGCATCATTATACAAGTGCAGATGTTAAGCCAGTATGCCACTACGAAATTCTGAAGTTGAGCGTTTTTGTTCGAGCGCAAAGACATTCTGTGTGATATTTCAATTAACGTCTCTGAAAATTATGAACATTGAATAAAGTTAATGTAAATACAAACGCAAACATTGCATGAAAGAGCTTATAGGCATACACAGAGACATATAAATGCACTTTAAAGTTTAAAGTGGATAAACAGATTGTGTTATTAGAACTTGCAATTATACACACTTTGTGCCTCATGTTTCCCAATTCATATAGAGGATAGATGTATGTATATGTGCAAGCATAAGCAATGTTTCAATCACATTTAATAACGCATATAATGTGTATAAAGCGCTTGTTTTAGCCAAGAGGCAAACTCAACTCCAATCAATAACTTCACTAATGCGTATTTAATTAAATACTTATTTAATAATAGCAAGCCCTAATTGAACCTCATATAGGGGAAATGTTATCCACACACCTCTTTTTGTTGCTTGCATTTTCATACTTCGATTTTTTCTAGTGGTCATTGCAACTTTACAGGGCAATTACAATTTGGTATCAAAAAAATATAACAGCATGCGGATTAATTGGAATTCCTAATTACTGAGAATTATGACATTAGATGTGTAAATTGGAGTTACCCTCCATTGTAAATCAATACAATTTCTCTAAAAATTAGCATGTTATATTGTCACTAAAAAAACTATAAAACTTTGACTTCCAAATTTATTTTATGAATTATGTTCGGGCGCAAATATATTATTGATCAATTTGAATTTATTATTAACGTTGTCCATATGTGTACTAGAAATTTGCAAGTTTTGTGACAGCAATAAATTTAAACTTTTGACCATTCCTTCACATATGAGGTCCCATCAAGAAGTTTCCGCTTTTATTTAATTATGCGGCAGATTATGACATAGTAGTCATAAAACAGCAACATTTTATGAACATGTATTTTGTACTGCTAGTCGTTATCAAATTTTAGTCCTTTTATCTTCATTAGCTCCCAGCGACAACGAAGTAATATAAGGGTACATTGAAAGATAATGATTTACTAAATTGCATTAGGTACTTCACTATTTAAAAAGAGATCCTTATTTGTTTTCACTATAAACATGAAACATTTAGCATTTCGTTGGAAATGCCATAGAAATAAAAAAGCTCGCTGCGAATATAAAAAATATCCCCGCGAAAGCTAATAAATTTTAGTCAGTGGCACGACGCTTTTTATTACTAGTTCGGGGAGGATGCCTACACTCTCCTAATATTATAATATTATCACGATTGTTATTACATTTTTCATGATCAAATTCTGCGCGCGCGATTCATTAAAATTCCCGCTCGAATCTATTTTATCACTAACTGTAATTTCATTCTGCATAATAATGAAAGCTCCTGCGAAATAATTCAACGCTCCTTCTTTTAATAAATCGTATATTACCAGACTTGATTTGCCACAATTGCAAAAATTGTCTCAAAACAAAACATTAAGAGCCAATGAATGAATGAAATGAAAGCCTTCGAGACTTTTTGATTCATAGATTCCCTTTATAATTGATCGGACTACCTAAAGGATTATGCGCGCTTCTTACATCAGCATTCAAATAAATAGATGTTGAGTAAACATAATGTTATTACATGCTATAGAAAGTTAATCTCAACAATGATTTATATATCAGGAGTTCAAGTTTGTCAGCATGCATGTTGCCAATCATCATGTTTATATATCAAGCACGATCTTTTCAAATGTCATATGTATTTAGTTATTGAAAATCCATTTCAAATAAGACTATATGCATAAGAATGAACTTATTTCAAAATTTGCGGATGTATTTTTACATGTGTTTAACTGATAATTCGTTTTGTTCAAAATAAGTGTAAATGATTTAGAATGGCGACCAGTTTATTCTGAATGGATTGTTTAATAACTTCCCATTTGGATAATATTTTCCTAAATTCTTAGGTAGATATTGTTTTTCTCGCTCCGGTTTTTGACAATTTGTTTTTATATTTTATTTTTATTCAATATGCAGGTTGGAAGTTACAAAGATCTTCAATAGGCCGAAAATAATCAATTTTTGTCATTTTGGTCAAACAAAATTTTAAGTATTAGTAATAGGTATATGTGTAATAAAATAATATAATAATATGATGTGCAAAAAAGCCCTTTCTTTTATTCAATTCAATTTAAAATCTAATAATTCTATTCTAGACCTGTACTTTTCTATACTTGCAGTAGGATTGGTTCATTAGTTCAAACGAAGTCTTGTAATAGTAGCAAAATTGATTATATGTGTACATACATATGCCTTTATTTTTAATAAGAAAATTGTCATAAAAGACAGTTCAAAGGATGAAAAATACAAATTATGTATACCCAATCATTTTATTAGCAAGTTTTAAATTTAAAAACATTGTGAATGGAATATTTGAATAATTGAAGTATGTTTATTCCCTTCGGTTATTTATATTTGTGTCGCATCTGCTTTCCTCGGCTACTAAATTTCGCGGTCATCATAAAAACCACAAACGTCACCACCCTGATATGTAAATAACTACTATTAAGGGTGCTATTAAGCGTTCCTTCACCGGATTGCAGGAAGTTTTCTTTCGCGCGACTATAAGCTTATATGCCATAAATCTGCTTGAGTGGCTGCTGCAGCTTTGGAAAATGTAATTATAATTTAGTGGCACTAATAATCTGATTAGCACTGCCAACTTGACTTAGAGTTATTTCTGAAACAGCCTTTAAAGTCTTAAAATGTTCGCTTTGGGATCATTAAAACCATTCTTTTTGAATCAATAACAGTGGACAATAACTGCCGATGCACGTAATGCCACATGTGTATATGTAGTCATATTGCATTGTACGACAAATAGCACTAGCATTCGAATCTCTAAACTATTTTGCAGATACCCGAGCGGCCATGGTTACTGCAATTGAATCGTATCTGGAAATCGTTTTAATGTGTGTATTCAAATAAATTATTCAGCCCGGTACTTTCAGATACAATGCGACGATACATCTCATAAATTAAAACGGATTGTTACATTATTATTTAATCGGGACGCACGCAGGATATATGCATAATAATAATGTAAGCTATATACCCTCTTTAACTAGGCGCTTAGCAATATTGAGCGAGGACAATTCATAATTGAATACGAGGGTGTCTTGTCTACCTCCTTACTTGTTCGTCCTTTTGTTGGTAGGCGTTTTTGAGAGTAATGAGACATTAAAGCAGTGCCTCAGTTGGCATACTCGAAACTTACTTATTAGAAGGGAACAGGAAAACCTATAAAGCTTTCTAAAATTGTGTATGTACATAATTGAAATAGTCATATTGTATAGGTTGACGTAAATATTCTAGACAGTATATATCGTCGACTTGGTGGGAAAAGGAGTAAGGAAGTAAAATCAAGTTTTCCGAGCCTTGTACAAAATTTAACATATGTACAGGCAACATTTTTGTATCTCTTAATGTTGCAAATTAAAAAGAGTAAGGAACATACTAAGAAGTCAGAAATAAGAGGGTAACAAAAACAAACTGCAAATATTTTGCCCTCTCTTGATAAATTAATCCAGAAACAAATCCCTTCCACTTAAATTACTTCCTATATTCGATTCCCTTCCTTCTGTGGATTATGATATAATATAAAAGCTAACATAAAATTGTTCAACATAAAATCAGTATCAATTAAGTTTCGACACCCTGTATAATGTGGCGATGAAGAATTATTTTCTGCATTCCTATTAGCAAATGAATAAATATGAAACACGTACTTGCAAATAGATTCAGTTTTGACTTCCATTAGCGCGAATCCATGCTAATACATTATATTATACTCGGCGCGAAATAAACACGGTTATCGAGTTTTCTCCTTGTAGCATAGTTAGTGGTTTTCAGATCGACCCACACGACAAATCATTAAGAGAACCAGCGATGAAGTGCGAGGTTGGCTAGTTCGTTTCAACGTGTGCAGTCACCTCACAGCTGGAGAATCTCCAAGGATGCATCGTCGTGCTAAAGCCGAAGTATAATCATTGCCATCCTGCGTGCTTCCTGATCGCTCCTTACACTCTAGATGATCACCCTCGTAAAGTTTCCGCCACTTCTGGCCTAATAAGCGCAACGCAAATAAAATCCGCGCCATAATTATCCTTCTAAGCGAATTATTTGTGGCATATGGTGGTTTCCTTCTTCACTCCGTGCGCATCTGAGCAAGAAGAGACGTATTATTACGTGGGTGTTTCAGTAATCCGCTCGTATGTAGCACAATACATCTCTTCGCTCAGATAATAATAAACCTTGGAGGTGTTAGCGCAGTTATAAATCTGATGGTATTAATAAGTGAGCCAGAGGATCGTTTTCCTTGTGTGTCCTTTTCTAAATAACTCTCGAGGGTGGAGAAGGAGTAGCCTTAAATTATTGTTTGATTTTGGCCTCTATATAGATAATAATATGTACCCTTTGCTATTTCATTATCAGTCAATTGCTTGAATACATTATACAAGATGCAAGGAACATAAAGATCCTGCTGAGCGTTTGAAATAAATTACAGGTGCATATTTGCGCGAGCTTACGAAAGCCGTACGCGGGTTAAGAATACAGGGTGTTCGCTTCACTGTATCAGAGTCAATTACGAATTGTTTAAACATTGAACGGTTTGGAAATGGCTTAACGTTCAGCGAATACCCTCAACAATTAAATTAAAGCTTGTATGTGAGCGGATCTTAACGAGCTCTGCACTTTTGTAATTAAATTTTCGTCAAAATGTTGTTTTTTTTAAATTCGATTTTCAAATTGAAATGATAAATTAATGAATGAGGTGCGACCACTACAAAACTCGCCTATCGCCCTTAGTGGATTAAAAGTCGCTTGAAGTAATCTATTTGAAGTAAATGTGGCGTGGCCACCACACGACCCGGCTGTCGCTCTCTTTGACAGGCTAAGGCCAATATTCACAATACGATGAGTTTTTGAACTTAGAAGCCGAGCGGTCATTCCATTCGATTAAATCCACAAATTAAGACCATAAAAAGGTCGTGTAGTGTCCACACCTCATTTTCTATTAGTCTATTCGACAATTGAATTCAATAGCACAAAAATGGATTCCGTTCAATAAAACCTTCAACATATATGTATAAGAATTTTTCCGTTATTAAGCAAAATGTGATCAATTTAAAAAAGCTCACAGCAAAAGCCATTGCTTAATAATTAATTAAATTTTCGTTAAGCCCTAAGGTAAGCTATACGACTCCGGATTCCGGAATGCTTTGTATATTGCTGCGAACCTTGCAAAACAAACTGCGATTTTTCTGTGCATTTCTCCTTTGCATTCTTGCTTTTATTAAATTTACGGCTTGCTCTACATTTATGCTTTAAAATATCGTGGCAGATCAAATAAAATTTTATTCTGTACTTTATAACTTGTTGGCAAGAAGGTAGTAACTACACAATGGTTGATTTAAGACATACATAAATTGTCTTGTTGGTCCGCTCTCAAGCGTTCAAGCCCAATCTTTCATTAATGACAAAGAGAACGCATCATAGATCCGCAACTTAAATAAGCAAAGAAATGACAAACGGTTTTATCGGCAGGACTCACGTTATCACCAGATTTCACGCCATGATGTCTTAGAGACTCTTGCATACCAATTTTGCGAGAAAATAGTCAGATTCGTTATAATTGTTCACTAAATTATAATAACAATAAAATCAAATAAAAAATTAATTGAGTTAAGCAAATAAAAAAAACACCCGGGAACGGAAAAGAGTCGTTCCGTATGCTTAAATAAATCAGTCATTAAATGACATAAATTAAGCAGAAAGCGTAGTTTCTTCGAGCCAACTTTGTGGTCGTCTTTTCGACGTGTGAATGTTTCTTGGCTCGAAGCTACAACAGACCACATACAAAGCGTTTTACCTGAGCAATTAATTATTATTGATGAGAAAAAACGATAACACGAAATCGGCGACGGAAAAAACTCAATAATCAAGGGTCTGTTAAAAACAGATAAAACTTTTACGAAGTCATCAACTTATGTCTGCCAATAAAATAATTAATAATTCTTGGAAAGTACCTAATCTGCAGGAGGAAATGACTGCATTCGAAGTCACCCTGTAATAATTATGAAAGTGTCGAGGAATCGACTCTGTCACGATGACAAGGGTGGTTTTATCTCCGTTATCAGCAGTGGTGTGGTGAATTAATTAAGGGAGTTCCTGACACCATTAGTCACTTAAACCTCCTCTCTTTGATTACACGTACAAATAGAATATAGAGACTCTGCTTGATTTATACCGAAGCCTTGATGTGGTCTTTTGCCTGGAAACTACGCCATCGCCTTCTTCGCCTCACCAATTCAACAAAGACTTCTAAATTATAATATTCTTAGTAATAATAAGTGTGCATAACCATGTATATTACTATGATTGTTAATAATTGCGTAATACAATAAATATAGTCATTATATAGGTAGACCCTTAAACAATTGGGAAAAATATTTTTGCTCTTATATGTATTGTATTGCATTTTCATGTAATATTTAATCGTATTTAGATGTAATAAATGTAATATTTATAATGCACAAATATTGGAGCAATTTTTATAAAATTAAATAATTCTCTATATCCGATTATTAAAATACCGTACTTTATATATAAATATTGAATTTATTATCGAATACTATTTGCTAAAGTAGAACCAACAAAACAGTCATGAAACTCACTTTGAGCTTTTTGTATTTAATCGCAAATATTTTCTTATCCGCTGCCCAAAACGGTAGGTGCATTTGTTGAAAATTGTCGAATAATTTGTACAATTCTAGAAAACAGTAATACCACACCCCATTGTAACTGTATCGGACCAGTGTGCGAATGTTGTGGCGCATTCAGGTTCAAAAGAGAGAACCATGAAGGTAAGCTCATCAGCAGATGGTACTAAGGTGTGATTAGAAAGTTTTTTACCTGATTTAGTGGTGATCTTACAATTGACCAATTCTCTGATAATTTCGAATACGTCAAGAGCTAAAATTGGAGACTATTTGACTACCACTGACTTTTTTAAAGCATAAATCGCCAAAATACTTTCAGTCAAAATTAACTTATCAACAATTTCCGAAAAGCTGTTCACACTAATTACATAACTTTGAGAACAAGTACTATCAAATTAGTCCATTAACATTATATAATCGAACTTTGCATGCATTTGTAAGTGCTTTTCAGTATGTCTTCGAACGAATTATGACCGCACCGCATTTACAATGACCGCTGAAGTGCTAATGAATGGCAACGTCCTTGCCTCCAGGAACATTGGTAAGCAAAACTAAATTCAGAGGGTGTAGTATAGAGATAGTAGGTGGTGCAAAAATAGATAGCAGTACAAATAGGTGGAGGGTACGTACGTATGGAACATACGCATGTTGTATTTGCATATGAATTAGGTCCTGGCTCGATCCCTTTCTGCGTGCCCACGCCACCATTGAACGTATGTTTGAATGCTAGAAGCATCCAGCTCAATCCGAACGATACAAAAGTGTGCGGGGCCATGAATATAAGAATTGGTCCTCGAAGCATCTACAAGGGGACATTACCTTGCCTCGTCATGAATGCAGATGGACAATTTCAAATCACTAGAGATTAGATTTTAGAGTATTCTCACCAATATATGTATTGTATTGTTCGTTAAGAGTTCATTGCGAATTTAATTAACGTTTTCGCAACTTGTTATTTAGCTTACCTTGTTGATTAAATCGGTGGCAGAAACTTTCTGCTCATTAATCGCGTAAGATAAGGGTAAAACAATAAAAAAAATTGCGTATCTAGGGAAATGGCTGATACTAATCAATTATTGGTGAACTTATCAAGTATTGAAAAGCGAATGAATCCGATAGGCGAAGGTTCGAGTGACTCTTCTGAATAGAGTAGATTAAATGTTCATCTTTCACCAGGATTTAGTTATATTACAGAGAGCATTATAACTTATTCAAATGCATGTTTGTTATATGACATGTGTACAGCCCCCTCGTGGACCGCTGTTGATTGACCATAACTAGGTTTAAAGTTTTGCGGAGAATATATAAATGATCAATCTCAAAGACTGGAAATAAATTATTTATCAATTTGCAATGTACTAATTCCGATAACAATTGATAATTGAATTAATCAATTTTATGTAATATGTTGCGTATAGGAAAGGGTAAAAAATGAATTGCAAAATTGTTGCTATTTATATCACGACAAATTGTATAAAAGCCATGCAGTTAGTTTGACCCGCCAGTTTCAAACAATTCAAATCATCACAATGACAAACCTCAAATTTTTTATATTGGCCGCATTTATAAGTAAGTTGAATTTAAATTCTGTTTTCTATTTTGTTCTCTTATTACATTTTTTGATCTACTGCTCAGCCGTGGCGTGGTCCAGGATCTACGATCCCAAGGAAGCCGACCCCAACAGAATAGACCATTTTTTGTGGATCGACGAGAACGGTCACCTTTACAATGAGTCCTTAGTTGACGATCCGACCATCATACGACGAGATGTAGGCATTGAAGACATGTCCTTAATATTATTCACCCAAAACAATCCGACTGAGGGTGAAGAACTGCGTCCTTCAGAGCCCAACGCTGTGGAAAACTCAATAAACTTCGATCCGAAACGGGAGAACGTGTTCATAGTTCACGGCTGGAACAACGATCGGACCAGCGACGTGAACACGGAGATCCGAGAGGCCATTGTGCAAAAGCACGACCACAACATCTTCGTCGTCGATTGGAGCGGACCCGCTAATTGGAACTACTTAAGTGCCAAAGGGGCAGTAACAGGTATTGGCGATGCGCTGGGAAACTTCCTGAACAACTTTATGGACCGCTATAATCTGGACAGCAACGATGTAGTCCTCATCGGGCACAGTTTAGGAGCACATGTATCGGGCTGTGCCGGGGCCAAGATGAACCGAAAGCCCCATTATATTATTGGATTAGATCCAGCAGGCCCTCTCTTCAGCATGGACGATACCAGCAATCGTCTCGACACTACAGATGCACACTACGTCCATGCTATTCATACATGCGGTGGAAGATTGTCTTTGCATTCCGCGCTGGGTCATTCGGATTACTACCCCAACGGCGGCAAGAGGCAGCCTGGTTGCGGCTTAGACGTTGTGGGTGCTTGTGCACATTCTCGTTCCTACAACTATTTAGCTGAATCCATCAGGGATGGAATATTCACTTCGCACTTTTGTACTAGTTACGATGACTACGAAGAGGGTCTGTGTTTTAATAATCACGCTTCGTACCTGGGGTCTCTGGATATTGATAAGGGGTAAGAAAATTAGTTGAGTTCCATTACATAATGAACACTTTTTCTTTGCAGCGCATCTGGTGAATACTTCTTGTCGACCAACGACGAGTCGCCTTTTGCTCTGGGTTAAGTGAAAATTTCTTTTTGAAATATGAATTGACTAATAAATTTTAATAAATTTAAAAAGAGAACATTTTTTGCACTTTAAATTTTACATTTTTATTTTTATTATTTTCTAAAAAAAGTACAACAAAAATATAGACAGAGTTGCAAGGTAAAAAAATATCTAATGTCTGAAAAAAAGTTTTACTTTATCCATCAGCAAGGACTTCGATAAAAAGTCGCTTATTGAAAGGGTAATCGATAAGAATTTATCAAAGGTGCGACATTATTGATGCACCTGTCCGAAATCGATCCAATCCCAGCGCTGTTAAATTCAATCCTTGAACTTTCCAAATGCTTGAAATTTTTCTGCTGATGTCGGCAGAAATTCAACTCTACAGTTGCCAATAAACGAAGCTTAAATGTGTTTAATTCATCATATTCGGTTTAAGCTTAAGGGCAAGTGCCTCCTATAAGAAATGGACGCGACGTGACCGTCGATTTTTTTCAATACTTTCACATAATAATTAACTTCTTCCAAAACTTCCACATAATAATTGTATTTTCTCAAAATTATTTAAAAACCATATTTTAAAATTCATTTACTTTGACTTAAAGTTCAAGGACCGTCGTCAACATTAGGTAACGTTTAGTATTAGGTTCTGGTCTCCGGTCGTAAAAAATAGTTAATAAAATTAATAAAACGATGACGACAATTAACATTTTTCTGTTTTTTTAAGTTTCCTATACTTTCCTTTTTTCGATATTGTTGTAGGCAAATTTGCTTGGATTGCCCATCTTTTTTACATTTATGGTATGAGGCATACCTACGAATCTGAACTTATAAAGCAATTGTAATGCAAACTGCTAGTTTTCCGAATATTAAAACATTTTTTTTTATAATTATTTGCTCAACTGGCCAAATGTGTCGAATAATAAAAAACTCCCTCTCATAATTTAACATAAAGTTAATATTTCAAATTTTCATTATTACAGACCCCACTTCCGGTTTTCCATTACAGCTTAATATCTAATCAGTTCTATTCAGATCTACATAATAAAAATACATGAACCTTTATTCAATATCGCAACACAGTCGGTTTATTAGTTTAGTCGAAATCATACGTAAATAATTACTTACTTATACATCCAGTAATTTAAAAAAACAACCATTTTTGGGTTGAGGGAGGTCAAAACGTCGACATCGTCAAAAATACATCCAAAATTTTCCTGATAACAACACCCTTATAATTCGTCGTGAAAACCCCGTGTTTATAAAGATGAAAGGCCAGACGGATAACGTTTCGACAATAACGGACAATATCCATAGGCTTTCAGAAATTTAATTTGACAATATCAAGGCTTTGGAAACTTGGCGTTAATTTTAAAGAGGGAAAATTACGAAAGACTTGAAAAAGTCTCCAAATTTTTTTGATGATTTCTGAACTGATAAGAATTATTAAAAACAGGCACTGACTTTTATTATTTTAAATCTCTTGAAAAAGGACTCGAGGTAAGTAACAGGATTCTTGGGCGCCGGCACCAAGGTGCAAGGATGTGCACTTGCACCCCCCTGGGTCACTCAGTTGTTGTCGGTATTTGAGTATAACAAAACTTGAGGATAATTCTTTTAATTAAATATTAATTTATTAATCATTTAAAGCAAATGAGTTTGGAATTTATTAAAAAAAGCCCATGTGACGCTTTCCTTAATCCCTTTTGCACCCCCCTAAAATAATTTCTGCCTGCGCCCATGACAGGTTTGTGAAATAAGAAACATCAAAACAAGAAATAAAACGGGCAGGCATGTAGCAACAATCAAAAAATTAATGACCTTTGCTAACTTATCATTAATTTAATCTGAAATTATATTAAAAAATAATAAAAAATTCAAACTAATCAGATTTTGCGAAATTTGCCTGCTGATCGGAGGAATACAGAAACATGAGTGAATGTGTTTAATAAAGTGATTAAATTATTAGATATCATTGTTGAAGTGACACTAAAATTTTCAAGTGCCACTTAAAAAGCTCTCCTTAAAAAACTAAGTACTGCCAATAATTAATTATAATTTGCAACTATTAACCATTTGAAATCGAATCGTTGATTTTATTTCGAACTTCGTCCAGCGATAAGCCATCTACTTTTATTGTTTTCTGCCTAGATTTGAATCCCTAAAAATTACTTGTTTAATATACATTCATACTTTGCATTTTAAACATGGTTTTCAATATAACTTGCCCTTTCTAAAGATACGTTCCCCTTTTTAACACCCAAAATTATAGACATGAATTGAATCAATTCTTGATTAGCTTCGCCATCTGTTGGGCGCGCATTTATTTGAACGCCGACACCTTCCTCAGATATATCTAAAAATAAAATTATAAAATTTATTCCTGCTGGCATTAAAACTGGTAATATATGTGTATTACCAGTGACAGCATTCTGTTTAGCTCCTGGTTTAGCCAAAATTTTAATAATGACATCATTACATTTGTTTAACGTAATCCAATTTTCCGTTGTATTTTTGCTGCCCTAAAAAGATGGATCATTGCATTGCATGTGTGCATAAAATGTGCGTCAAAGGCATTTTTAAAAGGCAATAAAGAAAGTTCAAGTCCAAAGTTATATCACAAAAAAGGGCGTATGACATGAATCCGAGCATACTCGTACATACATATTTCATTAAAACTTGCCTATATCAAAAATGTTCTTAAATTTTCAGCTTTTTTTTTAATCGATGAATTTCCGAGCGAGGGGCGAAACACGGAGTCAATTTTGTCAAGGGTATAGGCCATAAGGCCTATGAGCTGAGCCGATTTTTCCAAAAATTATCAATGATAACCATTTAAATTCAAGCAACCGGCGTTCGAATAATGGCGGTTGAATGGACGTGTGATGGCCACACCAAATTTTTACAAACATTAATTGCGAGATTAATTGATTAAATAAGCTTAGTTGGACAACTGTTTTATCCGAGTATTAGCATAAATTCACGAGATATTTGTTTTTAATCCTGCAGACCTCTTTAGTTGTCTTTTTAATCCTGTTTTAATCTCATTTAATGATCGATAACGTCGATGTGAACTCAGTAAGGTGCTGCTTGAGTAAGGAAGACAGCCTTAGAGGTTATATTCACAAAAACTCGAAAGCTATTTACAAAAGGACCAAAATAAAAACCAAATTTGAATATTTGTCTAATCAACAGCTCTAATAGGTAAGAAACCCTTATAAGCTTTCAACAAGTTGCTTTGAATTTTTGTAAAAGTTACCTGATCACTGAAGCTTTGTTTACAAGCAGACTTTTTTTTTGATTTCTTGGAAGACATATTCAATGTTCTTCTTTCTGATTTAAAAAAGCGAACGATTACTCTATGCTTTATTAATATAGCGCTAAACACTTTTTGGAACATTTGCCTTAAAATTCCCATGCACTAAAACAGTTCCTTTCAGCACTTCTACTCACTACATTTTGACAATGCCCAAAAAGTTTGCTGGTGAAAACAGCAAAGCAGTGGCAGCAAGAGCCCGGAAAGAAGCTGCAAAAGATGCGGACAAAGGCAAAAAAAAGCAGGCTGATGAAGAAGCTAAATGGCAAGATGATGACAAAAATATTGTGAAAAAGCAACAAAAGAAAGTAAGACGTATACTTCTTCAAAATTTGTAATTGCCAGCTGAATTGAAAATAAATAATTTATTTAAAGGAGGAACAAGAAAGAAAAAAGCAAGAACAACTTCAAAAAAAAGCCGAGGCTAAAGCACTGTTGGAACAAGAAATGAGTTCTCTGACAAAAAGCAGTGCAAAAGCTCCTCCAGCACCAAAAGTTACAAGGGCACAAATTGAAACGAGAACTGTAGCTGTTCCTAAAAAGGAAGAAAAGAAACTTGAGACTCATCTTGATAAGCCTCTGGAAGTGAACATTAATCGTGAGTCCCTTGATGAAGAACAAGCTAGAAATATCGCAGAAGCTATCAGTATTCTGAGGTAAGCAAATGGAATTCAAAATCATTATAAAATAAAAAAAATTTTCGTCCTGTTAGTACCAGTGAAGCTGCTGTGGACAAACACCCTGAAAAACGTTTAAAGGCTGCTTTTACTGCTTACGAAACGCATCGCCTCAAAGAATTGACATCAGAGAATCCAAAACTTCGTTTATCTCAACTTAAACAAATGATTTTCAAAGAATGGCAAAAGTCGCCGGAAAACCCTCTTAACAAAATACAATAATTGGATAAGTGCTTAAATTATAAATGTTTGTATAAAATTTGCAGATAAATATCGATGTGAAAATAATTAATGAGACCACCAGTCTATAAAACATAATATCATGTGACTCAGTTGCTCGGGCGTTTCTGTTATAGACATGTGGCCCGCCGTTGGAATCAGTTCCAAAAAGGCCCTGGGTATTGTCTAAAAGTGAAACAATAAAAGCTGCGAAAAGTGAAAAATGTGCATCATTAAGTTACTCGTTCCATTTCACATTCTTGCACTAATGTCACTTGAGTGTCTTGTAATCCGTGAACTAATAAGGTCGGAATCAAGATTCTTCGGTGAAACGCAGCGTCACCCTCTGGCCAATTTTGTTCCTTAGCAATGTAGTCGAAAACGTAGTGAGGAATGGAAGAATCCTCCATGCACGGTTTAAAATGCTTACCTCTGGGCGAATAAAAGTAACTTCTAAAATTCCATACGCCATTATTATGCATTGTATTCGAATATTTCGACGAAGTACCTTTTAATGCCGCAAAATAAAAGAGGGCTAATAAATAATTGCAACGTGCTGAAGACGGATATTTCGCTTCCCATCAAGGGAGCCGAGAGAGCAGTTGGACCTCCTCCACTTATTAAAACTAACTGAACGACTTGTTGGGATCGGTACCTTGCCAAAAAAGTAGCCAGACTGCAGCCGAACGAGTGGCCTATAACGACGAATTTCCGGTACTCATTCTTTTGGGCATAATGATCAAAGATAGTCAAAGAGTAGTCAAGTAATCTCTTGAACTTATAAGCTTTCCTTTTATTAGGAGCTGAACTATATCCGTGTCCCAGCATATCCGGTGCCGCAACTTCAAACCCTTTATTTAGGAGGCTCTCTATTATGTGATGCCACATTTCAGTTGAGCTTCCAATACCATGCAGTAAGAATACAAAGGGTTTCTGGCAAATTTAACAAATTGGTTTAAATTCTAATGTTATGCTATGTTGTTACTTGCCTGGTTACTTTTCGACGTGTTATGTTTACATACTTTATTAGAATCATTTTCATTATCTATTGGATTTATCACAATATTGCTTTCAGTACTTTCCTTAATAAAACCTAAATTGTCGTAAGTGTTATTTGTGTTTCCACACTTTTTGGTAATGATATACTCCTGGACAGCTTCAAAAATGATTTCTTCAATCAGTCTCTCAACAAAAGTGGTGTAATCTTTGATTTTGGTTGGGGGTGCTTCAAAACTTGAAACTTGGCTCTTGCTTCCTTCCTGCCCATTTTTTAAATACCGTTGGGACCTTCTAAATGAACAATTACATTTTTTTGAAGTTCCCAAGGGCTTATTCCATCTAGTAAACCAATATTCTTCAGTTAGGGAATGTCTCTTATTGTTCTCAGTTTCCTTGTTATGTTTGGACTTTGGTAATGATTCTGACGAAGGCAGAACGTGCAAAACGCGTATTTTGTAATTTTTGTTCACCGTTATGAATTCGCTATTGGCGAGCTGCAACGGTTCCTTTGGATGCACCGAATGACCGATATTTAAAGACGACACCAATTTGACGAAGGGATGTAAAACTTTCGAAGCGAAACCGGCGAAGGCAGTTTCCTCTTCATTTTGGCTGCTCATTTTCTTACTTAAGTCACACCCATTCTGACTACATTGCTACCAACTTATTTCACTTTTTACTAATTAACTTATTTTTATTACATTTCCTTTGCAAAGGAATGCATTTCTCAGTAAGGTCAACTTAATTGGCGCTTCGCACTTGCCTGATATGACTTGATTGATACATAAGGCAACTTAAACGTACACTTGGCTTGTCCCCCACTTTACTTATGCGCCATAAACCATAAAAAAATAACCATCGGGCTGTTGCTAAATTGAAAGTGGCGCCAAGTGGCGCTGACGACCGTTTTTCGTTCTATTTTTCGTCATTGGTGTTCTCGATGTTTATTTTTCGTGAATAACATTAATTTAAAGTTCTTTTGGCTCTCTAATTACTCAAGAAATAGCTCGGACCATTTAAACAAAAGAGTAGTAAACGTTATACATTCAATGGTTGGTTAGTAGTTAGTAGTTTTAAACAAGTAACCAATAGGAAACCAAGGTGACCTATGACTTTTACACGACAACTCGAGTGTTGTTCTATGTTTTTGACATTCGACCGCTGTTGATCATGGTGATAAGGTATCTAAATAGCACATATTGCTAAATAATTAGTGAAATAACGTACATAATTCCTTAACCAGTGTCTAAATAGTGTCGTAAAGATGAGCAAAATGCCTGGCTTTGATGAAAATCCATTTGGTGAACCCACCATCGATAATCCGTTCGAAGTAATCACTTATTGTTCCTTCTGTATAATTGCAGACTTAACAGTTTTTCATTATTTCAGGACCCCTCAGTTCAACAAGTAACAAACCTACCACAAAACCGTATTAGCGTCGACGATTACAACCCTTTTGATAACCAAAGACCTGTAAGTAAAGTATAAGTACTTTTCATTCCCAGTTAATTTTCTTATCTCATCACAGATGGGCTTCAATAATCAAGGTAGTTCTCAACCTGCAGTCATGCAGACCACCCAAGATCCGCCAGTATACACCCATAGTGCTCAGCAGAGTCAACCCATAAAGCCTACTTTAAATACTGCTGAATTATTGGTAAGTTACTAGAAGATTTTTTATTCGCAATCATTACTTTTATGTCCATTCATTAGAAAAAGCAAGAGGAACTTGAAAGAAAAGAAGCTGAATTGGCTCGACGTGAAGAAGATATGCTAAGTAACCCTTATAACGTCCGCCGCAACAACTGGCCCCCATTGCCTGAACAGTGTTGCTTTCAACCTTGCTTTTATCAAGACATCCAAGTAGATATTCCATTGGAGTTCCAAAAAATTGTCCGACATTTGTACTATCTTTGGCTATGTTTGTATTGAAATTTTTTATGTTTTTGATGCACTTCATTCTTCATTACAGTTCATGGAATGGTCATGATTTTGAACATAGTTGGAGGACTTATTTTGTGGAACATTACTATTATTGGTATGGGAATATTGTTCACGCTGATGTTCACGCCATTTTCCTATCTGTGTTGGTTCCGTCCGGCTTACAAGGCCTTCCGTTCGGACTCTTCGTTTAATTTTATGGTTTTCTTCTTTGTATTCTTCTTTCAGTTTGTGATAACGACCATTCAGGCAATTGGCATTCCGGGCTCTGGAACTATGTAAGTTTTTTTGACCTAATTCGCATCAAATGAATTAACATGCATTTTTTGTAGCGGAATTATTGTTGCTCTAGAGACGTTCGGAAAAGGAGCCGCTAGCGTAATAAAGGGTCTTATTGCTTTGATCATTGCGCTCGGATTTGTTTTCGCAGCCGCTGCGGACTTGTTTTTGATTTCGAAGGTAAAACTTTCGCGCTATAAAAGCTATCTCTGTAATGGTTAATTTATTAGATTCATCGCATGTATCGAAGTACAGGTGCCAGCTTGGCCAAGGCTCAAGCAGAGTTCACTTCTGAATTTCTTCGTAATCCCCACGTAAGAGACGCAGCGACGAATGTGGCCTCTGCGGCTGTTGCCTCGCAATTTTCAAACAACCAACAATCCAACAGTCGCTATTAGGTGGTTTGACAAATTCAATTTCAATTACCAAAAAAATAATAAGTGTTTTTATCGATTCTATTTGCTTTCGTTAAGTTTTTCCTATATTTACACTGGTTTGCTCTTGATTAATGATTCATTTCGCGAACACAGAAAGCTACCGAAATTGAGGGACTTCAGTAACATCTAATTACAATTAAAAATTACATTGTATGTATGTAATAACGATCGATGCGTCTGTGTTACTTACATGATTAAATATCTATAAGTATTTTAAGTTATGTGTACTGATAATGTACATAATATAGAAATAATGTTAGAGAAAGCATAAGACTCGTGTCTTAAATGTATTTATTTTATATTGTTTCTCCCAATTCACTAAATAAAACTTACAACAATGTTAAACAAGTCATTATCATGATTTTTTTTTCCGTGGTACATAATTATTGAAAGTACGCTTCTTACACACATTTTGGCAGTAGTTTTCCCAATTAGCAACATCAATCAATTGATTTTCGTTAGGTTAAAACCATAAAACGCAAAAGCAGCTGTATTCCGACAACATTCTTAGTAAATCACACGTAAAAATTATTAACAAAATCTAAATAATAAAACATTAAATAAATAAAAAAATTGGGAGATAATCACAATAGTTATTCAGCATGCCCAATTTAAGTCAACATAATTAATATTGTAATTAAATAATAACGATAAATGGTTCAACGAAGAAGTAAATGAAAATTTACAAACAAAAAACCAAATTTAAAATTAAGTTATAATGCACCAGCAATGAATACATAAATCAGTACATTGAACAGCAATGCACGGTTTCCCTAGTTACTCCAATGCATTACGGACATAATGTGGCAGTGTGCGTGCAATTTACATGTAAAAATTTACATTAATATCGAAATTCACAATATGTGAAAAAGCTATGTCTTTACAAAGAACCACAGCCTCTAAGTATAGTACATAATTGTGAAAGTTGAAACCAGATTTTTCGTTGTTAAATTTATTTAACAGCAGGTCAATCCTCCGTACCCATGGATGCTTTTGAAGATTGTGAAATTGGCTAATCTCTAATTTATATTTACAAATATTTGCCAATGCATCGCAAATTGAGAAAACAATAAAACCGTTATAATAACAATAAGTTATCGCATGTAGCGTTAAAAAGATTAGGTGACATTAAAAGTAACGTTAATGATAACGACGCACTTACAAAAAACCAAGGAGCGGTTTTATTGATTTCGCATTGGCGCCTACCATAGTACTTAACTATAATTTACTAACCATATTAATTATAACCCAAGTTTAATTGCTAACAAAGGGTTAAGTAAAGAATTTCTAATTTACATCAAGATACTGTAGAAATGCCGATTTTCTTCCTCAATTGTACATAATGACATGAAACCGCTTAATGCAGTGCTAATCAATATTAATAATTTATTTATTACATATTTGGAATAAAAAAGAATTTATTTTTGATTCGAAATGACGTGCTTCCGAGTTCTAATCAAAATTAATTTACAAGCAACGTTTAGTTGTGAACACAAGTTACCAGTCTGCAACGACTTACTGCGTTAAAAAAAATTTCAGTCTAATTTTCAAATGTTTTATTTTTTACTTTTACCTTTACTTTCACCATTTGATGTCCTGTTAGTGGCTCCTTAAAGACAAATGCCATTGACCTAACATGACTGTACTTAAGGCCCTTAACATAAAGGTCTTTGACCTGTCCTACCTATTTCTACCACATACATATATATTTAACTAATGCTTCCAAGTGCCGCTATAACATTTCTGTTCCCATTCCTCGGCCTGCCTTTCAGCCCTTTCGTCCTTGGGCCAATTCCAATCTTTTCCCTTGGGTCGAAACTTGTCTCTGGCCACCTCTTCGCTTTGCTTTTGCCACGTGTCTTCTCTCCAATGCTCTCGATAGTAAAACTTCTTCTTGAAATGAGTGTCGGGCTTGTTTTTTTTCTCCTCGGGCTGTCTCTGATACTTCAGCAACGCTGGATTCCGATTAAGAATCTTTTCGTTGGCTGGCACTGGCGGGTCCGGGCTGTAATGTACAGGTATATTATTAGGGGACGAGGGCGACGGTGTGCGTGGAGGCCCTAAATCTTCACCCACTTCCAAATTAATCGGTGGCGTTGCCGGATTTTTCGTGGTGGGCATTTTGAACAGAGTCGGCTTCGTGTTGGGATTGAGTTTCAAGGATTGCTTTGCGGGTGGTAGAGGAATAGTTGTGGGTAACGGTGGATCGCCGTGGCCGATTCCCGAATCGGGGGATGTGTTGCAGCTGTCGCTGCCTTCAGTTGAGCGTCGCCTCTTATCTAGTTCCGTTGAAGCAAAAGCTACCAGCCTGTCGAAGCCGGAACTGATTCGGTCTTGCCACTTTGATTCTTCGCCTTCTTCTTCGGGCTCGATTTCTAAAATATTCACTTGCTATCAGCATCAAAAGGGGGCAGTTGAGGAAATTAGCGCTTCGAGACAAAAACTGATTCCTTTAATTTTGAAAACGCAAACAAACTTAAAAACTCAATACTGGCCCAACACCAATAGTTACTTCAACAAAATTCAAACAGAAAGACTTTGTGTTCTTCAATTAGCTTTAGTAAAAGAACTTAAGAAAAAATCAAGTAAATGGCATGAAGCTACTTACCACCAAATCTTTTCAGCCATCTAAACTAGTATGGTAGGTAAATATGCATGCGCGATTTTGTGCACTAGAAATTGTGCATGCCTGAACTGTGCGGCCTCCTAATTTAACGCAAACAAATTGCAGTAAATATAAAATTTTTCAGTTTTCCTCGAGATAAGCATTAGTAACACGAGTAATTTTGTGAGCTCAAGAATTGACGTGTGAACCTTTTCTTCGAATGCCCATATAAAAAATCAATCATGTCATAATGTTTATTATCAAG
>JARJDY010057073.1:0-12558 GCA_030264615.1 Cypha longicornis
ATGAATTGTTAATGTTATAAATTCTATTGGGACTGAATTATAAATGACAATCAATTGACTTTTGAATTGGTCACACATTAATTTAAATTTATGCGTGCTCCCGCTTTAGAAATCCGAAGTTCCTATTGGCTTAGAGAAATTATTACGTAAGGCAACGCTGCTTTACCGGCGATCGCTTCCCATACGATCAAAGTGTCTCGAGAATACATTAATATGTTTTCATACGGACGACCGCCTGAGTGGGGCGATCGCTCCGTACGCAACACCGCCGGTGAGCAACCGCATCACACGAACTCGAAAATAGGCCCCCAGGAGTGTTGGTCTGATTCATGTTGTTTTCTCCCTCATTTATCAGAACATCTTCAATAACATTGATTTGCGGGGGTCTCTGGTCTCTGGACTCGATGTAATGCTCTCCCCCCCCCTTTCTTCTTCGTCCAAGTGTCCAGAACCACCGACGCTTAGAGTTTGTCTTTTGTCTCTTACGGATCTGGTACTTGATCGGTTTATTAATGACCTCGAGCGAGAGTCGCCTAAAAGTAATTAAGTCAGAAAATATTCCAAAGATGCGTCCATCATTTGTTTATTTATTTATTTATTTCATTTATTTTTATTAGCCCGTAGCTCTGACGGGACTTGTCCACGCTTGTATGCAAACAATGGAACTTGTCCGAGCCTGGGTAAGTCGGATCTTGTCCGCACAGGCGAAAAAAGAGCGCAATAAAATTCACTAATGGGCTTGCCTCAGACTGTATGCAAAAAATGGAACTTGTCCGTGCCTGCATAGTTCGGAACTTGTCCGCACAGGCGAAAAAAACAAGCGCAATAAAAGCACTACTGGGCATGCCCAAAACTGAATGCATAAACGGAACTTGTCCATGCCTGTGTGAGTCGGAACTTGTCCGCACAGGCGAGGAAACAGCGCACGCTGTTATGTTACGATCATGGTTATGATAAGTAACTGGCATTAGCAGAATTTGTCCATGCCTGCATACAAATACGGAACTTGTCCGAACTCGTGTAATTCGGAACTTGTCCGCGCAGGTGAAGAGACGGCCCCATTTCGTCATGCTGTTATATATAATTGGCAGTAAAGCAACTTGTCCATGCTTGCCGTACCGATAATAAACCAAACAACTTACGACTCTCGCGAAGACGAATTATCTCATCCTCTTGATCCTCACCATCCATTTAATCCTCTTCAATTCTTTGAGGATATGCTCATTTTTTAGTAAGAATACACTTACAACACGATTTTAAAATAATAAACACGTGGTGACGTGGCGTTCCTAGCGCACAAGGAAAAAGAATAAGGATAGGCTGCCAATGGACCTGGCGAGCGAGCATGAGGTACTGGAGGGGAAAAATTTTGTCTAGCTTTGAAAATTGTGGCGCGAACTAGCACGGGACGAGGTACTTCGTTTGGTGGTTCTAAAGGAGGAGGCGCGGAATACAATTACATTATTATTTGGCGACATTATATTAATCTTGAGAAAATAGTTTTTTAAATATTGTAAATCCTTCTAAAACGTTTTCTATTTTTTAGATCTTGTTATACAATATGTCCAAATAATAATAAATAATGTTCCTGTTCATTTTTCTTACCTTGGAATCCACTGCTTCTAGAATATTGAATAGCGGCAAATTAATTTTACAGGATTTTTTTAACGAATTCAAATATTACCATAATATTAAATATTATTGAAAAGCAATATTTGTTTTTAAATTTTATTCAATGTTCAAACGGTATTATAATTACATTGAAAAGTTGAATAATATTTCTCAACATTCAAAGAATGTGTTTTGATCACTTTACAAGATTTATTTCTGCCTGGGGCGTACTCCGAGAGCTTTCGAATTTCTTGCGAAATTTAGTGGCAAAGAGGTTAAGCCCATGATCTTCCCCATTAATTTGTATAGAGTGCTCACTACGTACGATATTGCTTTTATGTATTTGGCAACGCCTAGACACTTTTTTGTGGCTGATGCAGCGATCTGAATCGCGCATACGATTGATACTTTTAAGTATTATGAAGAGTTTAATCAATTTTTTTCCGTTTTTGGATCGGGGCGAGGCAGTACGAGGTTAAACGGATCCTAGATATTAGCGTTAATTCACCAGGAGCTGGCACAATGTCATCTTATTGCGAATAGCTGGTTGCCAAGGCTTGATTTCTGCATC
The DNA here is from genome assembly GCA_030264615.1 of Cypha longicornis. Classification (NCBI taxonomy): domain Eukaryota; kingdom Metazoa; phylum Arthropoda; class Insecta; order Coleoptera; family Staphylinidae; genus Cypha; species Cypha longicornis. Next base: position 2,183 of record JARJDY010057073.1, read on the forward strand.
TTCCTTATGCTGCCGATATCCGTTAGCTTCATCTGATGCGCTATTTTCATGAGCACGTAATATCATTACTCACTATGGCCGCTAGCGTAACAGGCGTGTATACCGTGTCATCAACACCTGGTAATCATGGGACTCTGAAAGAATTACTACCACAAGTGCAGTCACGGTTAAGCCCAAATCAAATGTGACTGCAATTCTCGTCCATTTGCTGCATGGTTAGGTTTTTGAATCTATTCTGTATCTACGCTATGCCACGTTTACTGGAGCCCGGATCTGCTAAGAGGGGTTGCGGACGCTTGTCAGGAACGCCCCTTAATTCCGCAGACCCACCGGTCATCCTAATAATGCACGCCCTCCCAGCCCGATAGCACCAGTAGTTGAGCAGTAGCGACAGGGAAAAAGCTCAAAACCTGTCTTCAGGGGCAACCCAACCCCGACAATGGCAGGACCGGTATGGTCATGCACCCTGGGAATAGTACCCCGGATTCACGAGAAACCACCTATTGGAAACTTCGACAAATAATAATTTTCAGCGTGCTGGTTCCGGGCTTTCACAATATCGCTACGATATGCGTGGTCGGGGTATGCGCCGAATAACTTAATTCGTGGTGTTGATGCGTATGCTTAGTAGCAGCCGTCATCACATAATTTTTTGCCTGCCAACCCTGCCCACAATTTGTAAACGGGTTTTCGCATGGGCATTGAGGCCCACCATTTTAACGCCCTGCTGTTTTGCCTGAAGATCGCTGCTCTTTCACCCGATGTATGGATATCAATTCGCGTTCGCTGCTCGGTAGCTTTGCTTATGTATTTGTTAATGACATCCTAGTAGTTTCGGTGCATTTCGAATCGCATCTGACGCATCGCGGCGGAGGTCTCTCCCGTCTGGCCACTGCCAGTTTCACCCTGAGGAAAGAAAAGTGTTATTTTATACACAAACAATTAAATTTTCTTGGATACGTGCTAAATTCTTAAGTACTAACACCGAAACCCGAGCGTGATCAAGGATTATGAGAGTTTCCGAGTCCCTCAAACGTTAAGCAGTTTCAGGCGATGTTATTTCGTTTCAGGCCTGACCTCGGTGTTTGAAACGACGACGCAGCTGTTGTGTATGGGTTGTGGGGGTTTCGCACAGGCTGCAGCGCTTAAGGACGTGACAAGGCGTCTTTAAAAGGCCACGTTACTTTGAAATGCGAAGTCGGGAGTTTCTTTTCAGGTTAGGTTAGATTAGTTTAGCCGAAGTGAGCGACGTGGGCTTAAGTGGAGAGCACATTCAAGAGCTGAAGGAAAAATGACAAATTGTAGCATTGTAACTATTGCCGCCTGTTTCCGAAGCGCTAAGAAAGATATACCACGTCCGGGCGGGAGCTTTTGGCTCTTCATGAACGCCTTCATCGGAGGTGTGTTTACTTGCTGGGACATCCGTTTGTGGTGCGATCGAGTGCTTGTTGAAAGTAAGCTGAATTTAGTTTGTAGTTTTGAACAAATCTTTCGCCACCCACTTCCATCTTTCCTATGAGGCCTCTCACAAAACAGCTGAATGGAACGCAATTTCGCCAGATGAGATCACGCGGGACAGAATAATCTCTAAAGATTGAACAAAAGATTCAACTTAATTAACAAAATTCCGAAGTGGTTAATTCGAATCTCTAGAAAAACGTCCCAAGTTTAAGTTTGGTTTAAATCTAGCTTAAGTTTTTTAAATTCTTATTTACTCTTGTTCCTCTTCTCATCAAATGCTTCAGTAAAAAATGTATAAATTATAAACTGGTGCATCGCCGAATCAGCAAATTTGCCTTTAGTAAAAAATAGCAGTCCGTATTTTCGATGAAAAACAACGAAATCAGGGAGACACAGCGCACTTAACAGTCCCACAGACGAGCAGAGAAAGAACGACGCGGGAGATCATTCTTAGCAAATCACCTCGGTAGTGGCGGAATTCGAAGGCCGAAAACCCACCGATAAGGTTTAAATTATTGGGCACGAAATAATAAGTTGAACTCCAGGTACCAACAAGGCCCCAGAGGTCTGCTCCGAAAGAACACAGTGCGGATCCGAAAAATAGAGCGCGTTAGGATGGCATTCGTCACAACTGCCTCCATTTAAGAGAGCGTTCTCTCCGTCGGCTAGCGAAGAATAGTATAGACGCAAATGGATGGATTGAAAAGTCCCGCGCTTCCGCTATGTATCTGCATCCTGCCGCACTAACGTTTTTATCGCCTCATACTTTTAAATCATGTTTGGACCCTCATTCTGGTGAAGGAATTTATTAATCTGCCCAGTTGAATCTACTACGCAAGGAATAGCCCTCAACAACAACATGCCCCCGACCTGCCAATGATAAGGGATTCGGGACCCTGAGCCTGACCGATTGTTCCTAGACGAAGCCCGCACTAGCAGCGCACCACTAACTTCAGAGTGTTGTTTCCATCCACCGTTATAGTCGGTCCAGGGCACGTTATGCTACTCGGGAATAATGAATCCGATAATCGAATAAAATGAATCTCGACCGGGGCGTGGCCGGTGGTTTCTTGAACAAAATTAATCAGGAGTTTTGAAATAGCACGCATCTCATCATGTTATGCCAACTGACACTTCACGCACGCTTTCAGGATGCGCTAGATGCGTCGAAAGGGACCCGTGAACCAATCGTCTTTCCGTAGAGCGTATCAAGTCTTATTGACGCCAGAAAGAAAATTAAGCAATGGAACATGACGAGATACACCGGATCTTCAGGCCTCCCCCAAGAAACCCTAATCCTCGAGAGCCTTGAATCTGATTTTTGTTCGTCAACCAGACGCTCCAAAAAAAAATTTTAAAAAAGTAGCGGGTTTTTCATTTTACCAGCGACAACGGTAAACACTTGGTCAGATGGATCCGAACAGCACACCCTGAGAAGTCTCGACAAAGAATCAGCCATTAAATTTTCACTTCTTGCTAGATACTGCACTTCGAAGCGTACTCTTGGAGAGACAAAACACAGCGCCCTAATCCTAGGAGAAATTATACGTCAATATGTGATGTATTTAAGAGAATGATGATCGGTGTGTATAAAAAGTCGCTTCCCTAAAAGGAAAACGCGCCACCTCTTCAAATACTCCACCAAGCACCCCAACAATCCTTCTTCTCAGACGGAATAACGCCTCTCTTGATCTAGCATGAGCCGGCTAAAGTATGCGACTACATGCCATTAGCTCTCCACTACCTGAAACAAGATGCCCGCATCACCGACATCACTCACATCAGTCATAATAGGCAATGGTGGGTCCGTGGACGGGTGAAATTATAACGTTGCCTCGGACAAGTCGAATCTTACCCTCTCAAACGCCTGTTGATGCTCACTCGCACTGGAGCATAGAGCCATTTTTTTAGAAGTTGGGTTAAGGCCTGAATCAGTGTGGACTGTTGGATAAAGCCCCGGTCATTATTGTCCAGCTCGAAAGAAGTTATCGAATTCTTTACGTTTTTCGATTGCGGAAAGTCATGCAAGCCCTGCAAACTGTCGGGATCTGGGTGCAAACCGATGGATTCCAGAACGTAATCTTGAAATTAGACAGATTTTCAGAAGAAAAACTTTTGGAAAGTCGTAGAGCCGAGCCCGCGTGCTTCCACCGCTCAAAAACCTGACTAATGTGATCAGTATGCTCTTTGAAAGTGGCGGAAATGTTAAGCTAGTCTTCGACGAAGGCATAAAATTTTTTTCCCGATATTGATCTCAAAACTAGGTCAATGAACCTAGTGAACGAAGGTAAAAGGTAACCCGTTAAGGCGATATGGCCGAGTTCCTACTATAAATCCAGTATTCTTTCGACATTCCACCTAAAAAGACACCTGCCAATAGGAAGCACTTAAGTCCAATGAAGTAATTAAGTGTGCTGGGCCCAACGAATGGAGGTTGTCCTTAATGAGCCTTGGCACATCGGAGTCTGCTTCCATGACCGAGTGTAACCGATGTGCATCTAAGCAAACTCTCACTGGACCATCATTTTTGATGGTAGTTAGGGCTGGAAAACGGGGTGTCAGATCAAGAGATAAGGCCCCAATTCTCCATCATAACCAGCTGCTCCTCGCTTGCCACTTGCTGGCGGTGAGGATGGGGAATTGGGTATTGTTTGATACAAGAATGCACCGAAAATGATACCAGATCGGGATCAACGCCTTCTTGTTGGAAAACCTCGTAGGAGAGACAGGAGATGTCACTCCCAGAGTTGACCATAGCCATAACGAAACAACAACTTTCACAAACATCATGCCGGTCATCGTAGGGTTCTTTCAACAGTTCTTCGATCGGATTCGCGAGCGCGAACTTAGGACATGTCCTGCTAATGACACTAGTCCCCGAGCTTAGGACTGGAGCTCGAAATTTTCTACTTGTTCCTCCATCACAGACCCCCGCGTAGGATTCGCAAAGTCCGTGGAAGGGTTGACCTAGACGGTATTTAATCGACGCGCATGACCTTGGTTATTAGCGTTGTGCTGTGGTCGGGCCCTAATTAGGCTCGTGCTCGAATAACTCTGTGGCTGCGACCTAAGGCGCGGGTTTGTCTCGGTCCTAAAGTAAAAAGAAGGGCTGATCGAACACTCAGAGACAGCGGTACGGCGGGAAGCGCACCTTGACTGCGATACAGACTCCTTAAGCGTGCGCACCTGTCCAAAGTGCCTAAGATGGAAAAATCTTGTTTCGTGCTCACGGCCATGGACAAAGCGGAAATTATTTGTACGTGAAAGTGAACAATATTGAAGAAAAACAAGTGACTGTCTTGATAAGGGGGCTACAGCAAAGGAGCCATTGCCACCAAACGCTGGAAGTACGACGACATTGGGCCATCGCTGTGACCCTCTGTACACTCACTGCTCTATTAGCTGACGCACTTCCCTCTGCCTGCGGCCCAACCTGAACCGAGAAATTATTAAGCTCTTAAAATCATTTAAACTCCGGCAACTCTCTGCCGAGTAAGCAAACCAGGTAGCTGCGTCTCCTGTAAAAATTGCGTGTCCGACCAGTGCAAATTTGTTCGAAAGGAGCATTATACTACGCAAGCGAGTTCAGTAAGTTCTTGCAGGACCTGAGCGGCATCAATTATTTAACACTAATTTTGGAGAGGTTTTCTTAATAATTCTAGTAAAACTATTTTAATTAACTAAAGGGTTAGTCAGATCATACAAGGGTTGAACCTGCGCAAGGAAAGACCTTGACTATGAATAGGGTCAACTTTAAGCGCAGCATTGGCGCGTGCTTGGTTATTTGAAGCAACGTCTAACGAATTTATATTTCAATACTCGACGCCGCCGAGATACTCACGTCCGATCCTGCGGTGAGCCGACATCCCTACTGCTGCAACTGAGAAGGCTTACATGTGCCTGCGCTATCCGCACGCGCATTGGAGCGCGTGCCAGGAGCTTTGCCAGTAGCTGACCGATCCGGATGAACGCCAACCCATTCATTGCGCCATAGCCCTTCCATATTCTTGGTATGCTGCATCAGTATTGTGAAATATCAATGATCTCGGCATCGGTGGCAAGCCCAGGTTATCTATCCTCGAGTTCGTGCGGAGCGGTAGATCGTAGGCGATTTTGTGTACGTGCGGATCGCCTCGCCTCGCCTGGATTTACGTACGAAATCAAAGAGCTTTATCCTCGAACGTATGTGAGACCAATAGGAATATCGCATTTTAGGACTTCATAAGTAAAACAAGAAATTTACATAAATAAAGCGTTAATAATTAATAAATAATGGCTCAAAAATAGGCGTCAGCATATTCCTTGTCACAAAAAGAGGCACTTTTGGATTTTTTAAAAGAAAACCCTCATTTGTGCAGTGACAATTTTGTAGCCATTACCAAAAAAGAAGCACAAAAGGCATGGTTGCACTTGGCTGTAATCCTAAATTCCATGCCCGGCGGGGCTTGTAAAGACTGAAGTCAATGGCGAAAAGTAATAGTTTGATTTAGGCTTTTAAATTGTTTTTATAATTAAAAATATTAACAGTCGTGGCATGAAATGAAAAGAGTGGTGAGAGAAAAGCAGATTAGAATTAGAAAGCACGAGTCTGGCACTGGGGGTGGTCCATTTGTGTGCACCGTTGTCGGACATGGAGCAGCAAGTGGCATCGATGGTCTACTCTGTCTTAGTGGATAGGCATCCTGTAGTGCTTGAAGCTCCCACATTTTATTTTGTTGATGTTCCTGTAATTCGTTTTTCATTAATTTGTAAAGGATTTATCTTTAATCAATAATTTGTAAGCTCCTAGAAATCCCAATTCCGACAAAGTAGTAACCAACCTTGAGCCCCATGCTCCTTCCGGGATCCGCTCCCGCTCTCGTTCTCGTTCTCCTGTGGCTTCTGATTCAGTTGTGGTGATCCCTGAAGTCCAGCCCATTCAGTCAAAGCCAGTAACGAAATTTAGTAAGGGTAAGCGACTGGCCCAGTCGTTGAACCTTACAGAAAAACTGGTTGAGACCATAACAACAAAGGTAGTCAATCAGAGCAGCTACTACGAACAGAAGCTGCAGCTGATGTGAGAAGATATGAGAGCGAAGCGGGAATACAAAAAGGAGATGCTCTTTTACAAAAAGAAAATAATTAATTTAATTCCTGTATTTTGGAGCTATTGTTAAATAAACAATAATTTTCTATAAAAAGATTTTTTTAAATAATTGTTAAAACCACTAACTGTTTTGTCTTCCGGTCAGTGTTTTCTAAATGTTCTTTTACTCAAGATGTTCGAAAACCTAATATTGCACGTTTTAAAATTTGATTATAATGACAAATTTATGAATTTTCACTCTTTCTTTTCATGTACCAAAGTGCCAATGTGCCTGTTCGGTAATGGTAGGTAATGGAAGAAGAACATGCATAACCACCAAAGAACGCACCACTCACTGGTAAAGGCATTAGACTCCTCAGCAGCTCCTCAGACCACTCAGGCCAACGCGAGTGAACGTGAGCCGGTACGTTCGGCAGGGTGCAACACAGCACCAGTGCAGCAGACGCAGACCCGACTTGACCGAGTGCGAGTGATTCTACTGAGGGTGTTCGTTTCATTTTATTTTGTGACGGTTTAAGAGAACCGTAGTGTAGTGCAGAGTGCACGCCGCAAAAGACATAAAATATCTAGAGAATTATGTCGCCGAAGTGCCCTTGCATTCGCTAGGTCTACATTCACTCGAGGACCATTTCTAGCATCTGCTGCGTTACCTGCTGGAGGTTCAACATTATACATGCCCCAATCAATGCCAGCCACTTCTTCATCTAACTCAGGCTCTGCTACGTTATTTTCGATACACATATTGTGTAGCACTACACAAGCTTTAATTATTTTAGAAGCCACAGGCGGCGTATAATGCAGAGTTCGGTGCTTCAGAGGACACCTAAATCTGTTTTTAATACGCCATTGCATCTATCAATGCAACTCCTTATATGTTTAAACCTGGCATTAAACCGGTCTTTCGGTGTATGGGGCTCAACTGCAGGCAAATGAGTTAATAGCCATGGACGCAGGGGATAGCCTTCAGAGTAATAAAAGGAATCGACATTCTCATGAATTCTCATGAATTTGCAAATACATGGTTGATCGAACCTGAATCACCGAGCAGGAAGAAAGAGTTATAATTTAAGCCTTGATAAATGTTTTCCATTGATTGAGACACATTGGACACTCTCCATACATGTGCGTCGTGAGAGCTTCCCGGAAATCTGCCGTTAACATTTATAATTTTAAGGTTTGTTTACCAAATGAACATTAATGCTGTGAGAGTTTTTCCTGTTTACATATATGTGCTCAGGATATTCGGCATGAACTCTATTGCAACAAGGGTGCAATCAATAATACCAATGATGCCGGGAAAATGATATTTGTGGTAAAATCTGAAGATAAGCAACCGTCAATATTAGCAATGCGCAATTGCATTGTGGGAGTACCTTGCTGGGGCAGCTTCGAGTTCTGCCAAATTTGTGGGAAACCTAACACTTCTGCTTAAAACTGCGGGTTGATTAAACGCATCGCATACTCGTGTATGGCTCTGCTTACACTAGCCTGGCTGACACCAGTGTAGAAATTAGAACCAGTAATTTCCTGGTAACTCCCCGGCGCAAAAAATCGAAGAGCTGTTAATACCTAGCTTTAGGAAGTAGGTGTAGCAATAAAATATATACTGTAAGTATAATTTTTTACTTTGGTTTTTATGCTCAATGCAGAAGCTCTTGGGTCGTTTAATGCGACAATAACTCCCAATAGTTCCGGCTCCATCTTATAAAGAAATGAATATTTTTTAAATAAAATTTATTTAAAAACAATAAATTTATTTTGATCCTACTTAGAAATATATGTTTTTTTTCTTAATTATTTATATAATTATTACTGAAATAATATGAGTTTAGTTTTTTTATGACTAATGCACCCAGACAAAGTTAAAATTTCGTACGTTTCGATGTTACGCATGCGAAAAGGTGGACGATGTAAAAACGTACGAAAACTATGACTTTATAACGAATGAGATTCATACGAATGAGTCGAGGATAGAGCATTTTCGATTTCGTGCGGGATTCGCCTACTTTAAGTTGTTACCGCTGTTGACACTAGCAGGATTTGCTAGGCAAGCATCATCAATAATTCCATCTAATATCCCTTTGGTGGGCACAGCATCAGCCACTGGTTGTGGTGGGGATTCCAGCGAATCTTCAGCTTCGACGGGGAAGCTCGGTCGTCAGAGAGGTACACGGAAATTATGCTGATTTTGTCGCCCTATTTGATCACCGAGAGTCAACTGGATGTCCTCTTGTAGAGTCAAATGAGGAGGATTCATATTCTTTAAGTGGTCATCGGTATTGTCCTGATTAAAATGCATTAATCAATCATTTGTTGATGCTGTCTAAACGTGAATTATATCAAATTGATTGTGTATTTATATACGCACTTAAGTCGTATCTTAATAATAGGATGCATTTTATACAAGCTATAAATGACGAAGGCAATAAATAATGAATTTGCAAATTTGAACGTTGCAAGGAATCCATGGGCTAATTTGTCTTCTTCCGAGCTAGATTACACATAAATTTTCATCAATATATAATATATATATCTTACTCGCTTACCTGGAATTTATAAAAGCTATAAATGACGAAAGTAACAAATCAAGAATTTACAAATTTGAATGTTACAGTGAATCCATTGCTTGATTTGAGTTGATCGAAGAAATTATGGGTTTCAAAGTAAGAACAGCTGTGAGAACGAAGTCAAAAGTAAATAATCTTAGTATTTGCAGATCTGGTTTTTCTAACTATGAGCTAAAATATACTATGTAGGCTATCTACTTATGCGCAACGTCAAAACACCATACAAATAAATAAATCAGCATGGTATATGATTGTTACAGAGAATGAGCCAACGCAAAAACCAGAAAGAAACCAATTGGATATAGAAATATCGAATGTGAAAAGAAATACTTGCAGAAGTTTCTGACAGAGCTACTTTCTCAAACATTAAAATAAACAAAGATTATTCTAAATTCCAATCCATGGTCAGGATATATTCTTGAAATGCTTAAATTTATTTATTAGGACACAAACTTTAACGAGCTTTTTGGTTAATGGCTTCAAGGTAGACATGAAGAAACGTAGCTCGCTGAGCAACAACAGATTGTCAAATGAGGAGCAAACGAGAGCGCGACTTAAAAACTTACTTACTTCCGTGTCCGTTCTGTCATTTACGGCTTTTTGTTTAAATGAATGTATGAATAGCGTTTCCGAGATAATTGTTTTTTGGCAATTTCATTCCCATTTAATTATTTTCACAATATCAGATCCGAAGTTTCGCTGAAGATCTTGTTTGCGTTTACCGAGTGCCGATATATTAGACCTTTCAAGATTAATAGGCTCGCGACTATACATATATATGTCGCAGTGAAATGTTATAAATGAGATTTTGACCGAATCCCTAGGGGAAATGATCATTGCTCGGATGATGTTAAAATGGCAATTCTATTTTATCATCTCTCTGAAGAAATTAAGTGATTTGATCAAGCCCCTAACCTTAATTAGTGAAATGATAAAATCAACATTTTTAAGGAAAAAATATGATTTATATCAGAGAAATATGATAGAAATAAGATTTTGACCATATCAAACTTGATAGCAGGAAGAAAAGTTATTTCGTAAAAGACTTTGGTCGTCTTGCCTTTAACCTGTTACTTGCTAACCTGCTACTTTGAATATCTATCAGGGGTTATTTCAGTGAAGAGAAAGAGGACAAGTGCGCGAGCGAAACGAGCGTCCCTTGGCCGACCACCCATAAAGCCTTGACCGATAATCGAATGTTAGGTAATCGATGATAGTAAAATGTTAATTGGGTCATTTCACTAAATCAGGTTGGGAATTAG
>JARJDY010057270.1:0-10281 GCA_030264615.1 Cypha longicornis
GGGTCCAACGACCCACAGCGCACAATAACCTCAGCAGACGTCAATCACATCTCTTACCATGTGGGCATCTGTGTTAACCATAAGTTTATCTAGAAAACGCAGCAATCCTGTATTATGTCACACAATCAATGAGTATACAGGATGTACAAAGTTCGCGGTCCGTTAAAAGATAAGGGGGAAGGAAATAAGCTCGAAATCTGAAATTTTGTGTATGGTCATATGCCACTAAGGCCTTCCAGGGCAACTTATTTTCAACTGGATGGCACTTCCGGTTATACCGGAAGTTGATACCAACTTCCTTATTTTAAGTGGAATGCTATATTTTTTAATTTTTTTTCGGATTGTAGACCAAATTTAAATATCACTTTGATAAAGGTTACCTATCCTTAAAATTAATATTTAATAAGTTATGACAGTTTTTCTTCATTTTTTTTTCAAAAAACAGTGCTCGGAAAAAAATTCATAAAAACAGGTTTTTGAAATTTTGTTAAATTGCTATCAAAGGAAGTGGACAACTAATTACGTATAAAAATGTGGGAAAAACTAAAAAATGTGGATGCAGAGTGCTTTTTCTTCGGAAGTTTATAAAAAACAAAATTGACATTTTTTTCGAATGGTACCATAAACTACACGGCATTCGATAGAGGGTGAAATTATGCTTCGAATGATGCATTCGGTTGACATACTTGAAGAGGAAAATATCTGAGATATTCGATTCTTTTTATTTAATTATGCATTTTCCGGTTCGGAAGTTTATGGTAGAATGTAGAATGCTATTTGAGAATAATGATGTTTTTCGTTTTTTATAAACTCCCGAAGAAAAAGCACTCTGTATTCACATTTTTTAGTTTTTCCCACATATTTAAACATAATTAATTGTCCACATCCTTTGATAGCAATTTGACAAAATTTCGAAATCCTCTTATGTTTTACCAAGTTTTTATGAATTTTTTTCCGAGCATTGTTCTTTGAAAGAAAATTAAGAAAAACAATCATAACTTATTAAATATAAATTTTAAGGATAGGTTACCATTATCAAAGTGATATTTGAATTTGGTCTACAATCCGAAAAAAAAAATAAAAAATATACCATTCCATTTAAAATAAGGAAGTTAGTATCAACCTCCGGTATAACCGAAGTGCCATCCAGCTGAAAATAATTTGCCTTGGGATGCCTTAGTGGCATATGGCCATACGCAAAATTTCAGATTTCGAGTTTCTTTCCTTCCCCTTAAACTTTTAACGGACCGCGAACTGTGTACATCCTGTAGTCACATCGTATTATTTATTATCAAACCTAAAATGTTTTCAAAAAAGACGAAATGAAGGTGTATTTAAAATAATAGCAACATCCTTTAACAACCATAAAAAGTCTTTTTCAATAATGTAACCGACTTAATCCATCCCTATCCCCAAGCGAAAACACAAATGCTACTTAATAATGATTTGATAGCTATAAACTCAACTATTATCAATGAAAAAATAAAGAGCCAACCAGGGATCTGTAATGTTAAACAGTTGTACTGTTAACATCAATTATAGATTTATTCATCAGTAAATAAAGAAGCTTGTAACTATATTTTCAGTCAACTTGACAGAAAGAAGCATTTTCTAATGTCATTTTTGACTCAAATGAGAGAAGAAAGCGGCAACTATGTCCCCTCCCAAAAAACGGGGGCAAACATGAAATTTGAGGTCAGAAATGAGCAAAATGAGGGCAAGCATGAAAATATTTAACCGCATTTTGTGCGACGTTGTCAGTTGTATTAAACATAAAATTAAATAAAATTAAGTTTAATTGAATAAATGTAAGTTTTACTAAGTTGACTGAAAAATCATATGCATACCACGTGAACAAAATGTCTTTTTTTACCTCAGGAACTATGATTCTCGCTCCTTCAATAAAAAAATCGAGCAATTTCTTCCCTTAACATGCAAATAGCTATTATTGCAACATAGATTTCTAACCGTGTTTTTCAATTATTAATTTAGCATTCATTGATTTGCTATTTTAATGAATAAACCCATGGATATTATGTTTTTGTAAGTAAGATAAAGTATAGTGCATAGTTCGAGTCATAGAGCCATCAAGGGCTCGCAAATATGCTACAATTACATTTTTGACACAATTGCATTCATAACGATGTTTTGTACGCTTGCTTGTCAGTTGCTGAACGACACATTGTCCACGGCCTTTATTTTGCGCATGGGCTTGCATTTTGCGCACAGGTTTGGCGTGGCTAACTGGATTAATTAATGCATGGATCAGAGTGTCCTGTGTCAGCAATTTGTAATCCAAAAGTCCAAATGAGGATTTTGTATATAACAATGAATAAAATGAGTACAAAACCGGAATTGCACTAAATTGGTTTTGAATGCACTTGTGTCAAAAAATAGTATGTGCCACTAGTCCTTAAACTGGCAAAATGCCACTCATTCGTCGTACTGCACTCGCCTGCGGCTCGCGCAGCAAACGTCGAGCTCGTTGGCAATCCCCAGTTTTGCGCACAAGTGGCACAATATACTATTTTCATGAGTTATATCATGATTCAAAATTTTTCCAAAATTTTCGTAAATGTACGCCATAGTTAAAAAAATTAGAAACCATTTTTTTTGCCGCTCGCTTGTCAGGCGAGCGGTGAAAGCGGTACGGGTTCGACTTTCGGGGGGAGAAATTGTTTTTCAACTTCAACTTGACAGAAAGAAGCATTTTCTAATGTCATTTTTGACTCAAATAAGAGAAGAAAACGACAACTATGTCATCTCCCAAAAAATGAAGGCAAATGTGAAACTTGAGGTAAAAAATGAGAAAAATGAGGGCAAACATGAAAATATTTGAGCGCAATTTTTGCGTCGTTGCTAGTTGTATTAAATATAAAATTAAGTTAAATTGAATAAATGTAAGTTTTATTAAGTTGACTCTTCGCTCCTTCAATAAAAAAATCGAGCATTTTCTTCCCTTAATATGCAAATAGCTATTTATTTTTTTAAATTACGGCTTACTGTTGCAAATATGTTGAAAACATTCTGAATCATAGAACTCGCAAAAAAAGATAAAATCATAATTTTGCACGAAAAATATCACAGTAAACATTAAAAAATTAAAACAAAATTTATTGAAATTAAAATAATAATCTGAAATTAAACAAAAAAAACTAGGTCCTGAATAAAAACAGCACAGAGAACTCGTTGGTTGTTTGATGCACGGCATGATTGCAACTCACGTCGATCTGAGCATTGCTGTAAATTACTTCAACGGGTATCAGTATAACTAAACTGAAGCACGATGGAAAAGTCCGAAAAGATTTCTTCGTTGCATCAAAAGCACATGAGACTACAACCTTTCTGCCATCCTGGCAGAAAAATTGACATGCTACGTTGATGCAGACTTTGGCAGCGAGTTGGACAAAAAATCAACTTTAGGATTTTTACTCCATGCTCATAGAAGCTGAATACTTCGCTTTAGTAATGGCAGCAGCTGAGTTTATATGATTGAAAATTATTTTGGTCGACTTCAACATTAACAGCAGCTTTCCTATGATCTATGAAGATAATAAATCTTGCATTCATCTTCTTTCAAGATGAAAAAACATGAACCATCTGCACCAAGCTGATGCCAAAAACTCAATTTGTCAAGCTGTGTACGAATATTGTAATTCAAGAATACAATACCTAAGAAGACAAAAATTTGAGAAGATACAAAATTGTTATCTTGGGAGAGATTGTTGAGGTTCGACAATTTAACAATTCCGTCATTGAAATTTGTTTCAAAGACAAACTTTGATTTAAAATGAGTGATAACGGTGTTAGTGAGTATGAAAACATTTTGTTTGCACAAGTGGAAGAGGTAGCGAGTGAAGGAACTCCTTCGCAGGCCGTTTATTTGAAAATTTTTGCAACTGGATGAATCCAATTATCCTAATGGGGCTATTATACATGGTAGCTGTCCCAGCGTATTGGCGGATATAATGTTACAGATACACTGAATGTAAATGCTCCGTGCGAATTTTTGTTTATTCGGAAATTGAATTTTATAAAACAAATTGTATTGTTATATTAAATAAAAGGTATAAGTATGTAGTTATTTTAGCCAATTCTTTGTAACCTCCATTCAAAGTCGCCTATTCGATACATACTCAACAAAAAACGTTGTGTGTGACTCGGGCGAAAGGCGCATTGAATGCGCGGTCGTTGTTGCAGCGCTCCCCTTCGACCTTTCACACAACGGGCGCCTTTGTGCCCTTGGTACACAAATAACTAATCCAATTACTTAACCATTCCAAACTTTTCTTATCCCGAAGTCCAACGCAGCGCTCAAAGCATGCTCGTCCGAAAGTTTGAAAGTTGTCTTTGCTCTAAAATATTTTTAGACTTTTCCCAAAAGATTACCTTTTCTAACTGCAGTAATTACGATGCTCCTCCGCTTTGCACATTTGTAGTTATTTTTTTCTGTTTTTTTTTTTTAATTTTTTATTGGCTTAGAAAAATTTGACAATTGTTTTCAATAACGAATAATTATTATTTATGATTATCAAGTGGTTAATATGACTGAAAATAAAAACTAACTTCTGAAGTAATCAATTTTGGCAATTGATTAAAACGTCAGCGTGACCAATCAATAAGTACTATAAATATAAGTACTATAAATGAGATTTGGAAATTATTAAATAATTGATTGTACTGTATTATGATAAAAAAATTGATTGACGAAAGAATTAATTTGCCACTAAACGGTTTATATTAGTATAAAAAATTATTACTTTCTTAATTTTCTAGGATTGGCAGGGGGAGCAGATGCGGCTTACATTTTTGAAGAGAAATTTTCAATCAAGGATCTGCAAGAAGACGTTAGTCATACTGCAACCAAAATTGGAGAAGGTGTTCAAAGGGGCTTAATTTTACGAAATGAAAAAGCCAACGACAATTACAATACTGATTTTATCTATAGATTATTTTCCGAAGAAGGCCGTGGTCTCTTTAGTACGAGAATGAATGTACTTGGCCATATGCAACAAGGTAGTTCTCCCAGTCCATTTGATAGAAATATGGGAACTAAAATGGGAGCTAAAGCTACTCGATGGATTTGCGAAAGATTGGAAAAATGTGCTAGCAGTAATGATAATGCTGTTTTGTTAGGACTTCAATTTAAAACATACAAGTTCACTCCGCTTGTTGAATTAATAAATCAAACAGATTTTGAGTATGTTTCTGCTGGTATTTTTATAGTATTTATATATAAGATTCTGTTTTATAGTCATCGAATTCAAATAAAACAGTGGTGGCTGAAATTACGATCACTGTTAAGGATATTGGCTAAACATGACTCCGTTTTCAAAGAAAATGGTACGTACAAGACTTTCGAAAATATAATATATATATATAATAAAAAAGTACTAGTTAAGTTCTAGTTACTTCTTTAGTTATTAATTTTAAAATTTATTTCTTTCTTTCAGACTCGTTTGATTACACTGAGGGCTTATAATTTGCTACCGAAGTAAGCGTCCCATTGAACAATAGTAAAACTAAAAGTTTCTAGAGTTATTATAATTGTATCTATAAAAAGTATACATTTATCGTGAAGTACGTGATCGTTGAATACAGCCCTTGCTTCCGACGATTTGATAATTATTTTATTTATATTGGTTATAAATTGGCTTCTTTAATTTTTCTCCTGATTCTTCGTCGCATAGCCGCGGAAAATCAGCGGCGGGTCTAGGTTCTCGCCCTTTTGATCAGAAACTGGAAAAAATAACTGAAAAACAAAATAACCAAAGGAAACAAATATATTGGGTGCCAGCCACTGGGCTAGTAGCAAATTATAAACTTTACTAATAAAAATAGATAATGAATTTAAAAAACACTGAGCGATACAACTGGATATACCCTGTATTACCAAAATGATATGGGATATACAGCAAGATCCATTTAACGAGATGAATTTTCCCGCAGGTCTGGTAAAGAAATATGGATGTACTTACGTATATTTTTTTGATCCCAGGTATTGAAATAGGCGGCCCTAAACGAAATCTGGTCAATTGCGCATCGTAACAGTTCTTTACCTGATCTGCGCGAAAATTCCTCTCGCGACATGAATTTCACACACCTATCAACACTCCCTAAAACATGCAAAAAATATCCCTTAAATATATACAGTAGCTATTGCCTTTAAATAAATTAGTCAAACTATGGGTTTCAAACCATAACTTTAGAGTCTGCCCATAGATATAAGAAGTAAAGGCAATAACGTTCTTGGTTGTGCCTAAGTGTGGACACAGGTACTTGCAATGCAGCGTCGGTATCGGATTGCGAATATATTGCAATACAAAATATCTGCGTAATCCACAGCCGGCATCCGATGTCGACCCTGCATTGTATATATAGTTTTTACCAGGGCCAAAAATTTGCTATTATTTTTATTGCCTAAAGCCCGTCGGTCACGATGAAGTTTCTTATATCAAATCTTGTACAAACTCTCGAAAATGACGTTCTCATTGGTTACTTTGAACTGATCACCCAATGAGAACACGACTTTCGAGTGTTTGCACAAGATTTGATATAAAAAACTTCATCGCGACCGACTGCCTTTAAGTTAATTATCGACTAGCGAGGTCAAAATCGCGTATAGCTTAATTCTAAGCACAGTAACTTTGTAAGTTCGTAATACGAATGCTGAATCCAGAGGGGAACTTCGATGCGCGTACAGTCTGTTGCACTCTGGGGGGATGTAAATAAGAGATAAAATGATGAGAATGAGCCTGCTTGCTTGGATTATCCGGATCAATAGTTTTGCCTAATAGGCTTCAACAATACGTTGGTTTTTTCCGGCGACGTTTCTGTGCGGACCTCTGCTAAATGTTGATGTTCGCTGCAAAACCAGCGGCAACATTCAAAACCCCTAAATTAAACAAGGAGCAACTGCGAAGGGGTTGTTCGACGTTCCTAAGAATACCCATTAGATCAGCCCTAGCTGCTTTCGGCACTCATCGTCTGCCACACTCCCTTCAGTTTCTAACGTAAAGAAACGCATAATTCCTTAAGTTAGGCCAAAAATATCGTCTGCAAACGTAACAATTAGTTCTGAAGAAACCAAAAGGAATTTGAGAATTAATGGCACTCTTTTAAAATGTCTTTTCAACACTCACGAGGCGCGACCAATCTTCTCTACACAGGGTATCCGTCTTTAAGCCTAGGGAATAAGAGAAAATGGTACTTAACTAATTTGTATTTGCTTATAAATGGAACTTAGCTGTTTTGTTTTTGCCTATTTATATGTTTGTGAATCGATTTAATTTTTTAAAATTTTGTTTGGTAGCTATTGACGAGCTTTAGTGTGACCAAAAAGAAAAATTTCATTAAAATTTTTCTTTTAATTTCTACCAGTGGGCGAACACTAATTTTTATTAATATCCCAATAAATATTCATCCCAGAAAATTTTCTTTCAAATATTTTTGATAGAGTTTTTGGCGCTAAATATGAATAAAAATTGAAATAATATGGTTTTCATTTGAAATAACAAAGTTATGGTGCTTTTTCGTTCTTCAAAATCAAACATTATTTTTGAACACCCTGTATGAAAAATATTTTATCTAACCCTTAAGCGCACACATCTCATTTACGGTTATCAAAAGGAAAATCGCAGTTTCATCTAAAATTGTGAGAGATAATAATTTGTTCATGTGTAGTCGAAAAACCGGAAGTTTCAATAAAATTGCAGATATCATAAAAGGCGTGAGGGGTAGAAATTTTTTTTTCAAGCAAAATTATCTTTAATTTTAATCCTTCAAACATATCAGTAAAAAAAAGTTTAGGGTTCCATTTAAATAAACAAAGTTGACATTTACTTCCGGTATAACCGGATGTCAAAAATATTTTCTAGGATCTACGTTCTTCCAGATATATGGAGGTACAAAATTTTGAAGCTGTGGTCTGAACCGTTCTCCCAATATGGATGCCCTAGGCTTAAAAACGGATACCCTGTATACTAAAAGAAATTCAAGGGCAAAACAAAGTTATCTCTCTAAAACCGGTACCTATCAATTAATGAATTAAGAAGTTATAATATTATAATTATTATATTGTACAGGATGGGACAGAGGAACTTGCTTATTTGGAAATTCAATTATAAAAAAAGTATTGCAGATATATCTTTAATTCTTCAAGTATCTACAAGGACAACTCTTAGATAGTTTTTCCAAAATCGCAGTTTGAAAATGTGATATTTGGAATCAAAAACAAAAAAACAGTGTTTTTTTAAACCAATAAACAAAACCGGAACAACAATGAAATATAAGTCACATTTTCTAAGAGGGCTTTGGGAAAACCTATTTAATGAAATTGCTCGTACAAGGTATCATTTGGACGCTTATTAAGTACCTGTAAAAAACTAAGTAGCGACCAACCTGTATGAAAAATTTAAACCGACCAAGGATAAGTATACCGGGTGTTTCATGAAAATGTCGCAGGCTGATAACTCGCTTAGTTCCTATTACATTTTCAGGCGGTCAAAAGGATTTTCAATGGTTTCTTTAAATCTACGAATTGACATCAATTTTAATTTTGTATCTTGTTTCCTCTGGGTCTGAAGATAATACATTTTTGTTTTTAAATGTAACAACACATTTTTTCTTAGCTAATTTGGATGCGTATTTTTTTTCTAATTCAATGTTGTAATTTATTAATTTTTCTAATTCTTCTTCGATTAAAAATAAAAAGTTAAAGTGTTGCTAAATTTCATTAAAATTCTCGTTATGAATTATAAAAGTTTATCAAGTTGGTTTTGATAAAGCGCGAACAAACTTACATGTCATTTAGACAAATAACGTTAGGAATATTGGCGAGCTGCTAACAGTCCACTCCGATTGCATTTAAAGTAGATTTGAATCATATTAACTAAATGGTCATTCTTCATGACGAACAATTCTAAATAATTAATGAGCCCAAGATTTTTAATTTTGTCAAAATGACTTTTAAGTTTGTTCGTGCCTTTACCATAGCTAACTTGATCAACTTTACTAATTCTTTACGAGAATTTTAATGAAATTTAGCAACAATTTACCTTTTTATTTTTAATCGGAGAAGAATTAGAAAAANCATTGAATTGGAAAAAAATAAGCATCCAAATTAGTCAAGAAAAAAAGTATTGTTCCATTTAAAAAACAAAAATGGACCATCTTCAGACCCAGAGGACAACAAGCAAAATCACAATTGGTGTCAATTTGTAGATTTAAGGAAACCATTTAAAACACTTTTAACATTTTTTAAATGTTATGGAAACTAAGCGAGTTATAAGCCTGCGACATTTTCATAAAACACCCGGTATATACTGTTGTAATATTCGGTAGTATACAGGGTGTATCAAGTTGTTTGATACATTAAGGTTATATTTGTTTAATTTAATTTCTTATTAAAGTTTATTTTGCCACCGATTGGTGGCTGGCGCCCAAACAGTTGTTTTTTATTTCGCATTTTTTTTGTTTTTTTTATTATTTCAGTTATAGCCACAAGGGCCTGAACTCAGACCCGCCGCTGAATTTTTCGCGGTTATAATAGGCATGAGTCCGGCGAATCATATAGAAATTGCAATAAAAAGGTTGCCTCAGTAAAAAATGCACTTAAAAATAACACTACCATTGATGCACAAGAACAGAAGCTGTTAAGGCATGCTTAATGCACTCGAGTTTTACGGCTCTAAACTTTTATACTATTTAGTCTATTCATGAGGGTGCATTAGCGCTAATCAAAGTTGAAAATAGACCTCCCTTTAACTGGGCCCTAGGTCGAATAACATCCCTTCACTTCGGAAAGGATGGCATCGCAAGAGTGGTAACATTACAAACCACCCATGGGCAAATCAAGCGTGCGATTAAACAACTGGCGATTTTGCCCATTGAGGACGCCAAAGAAAATTCTGATTCGAGTCAATCTTAATATAATGCTAGTCTCGCTATTTTTGTTCATTTTTAAAATCTGATTTTATTCAATATTAATAATTATTTCTTGACTTAGATTCAAGGTTTTTTAATCTGTTCATTTGTGCACGTCCCTTTAGTTTTTAAGCTTTTAAGATTTGTTATTGCATGCTTAAGAATTAAATTGTAATCTTTGTTGACGACGTACTAGTCACAGCTCTCATTCATTTCAACTAGCCTAGTCATTTCATTAATAAGAAAATAATAATTTATCTTTATAATTTTGAAATACTTCGATACCCTAATTATTTCAAGGCCGGGAGTTATGTTAAGGCATGCTTAATGCACTCTAGTTTTACGGCTCTAAACTTT